>JARHVA010001658.1:2622500-2912500 GCA_037957365.1 Torreya grandis | reverse complement strand
TAAATTTTAAATTTACTTCTTCTTTACCCATAGGATAATCTACTAGTGATATTACATGTTCATGCTCTTCTTCCTTTATTTTATCATCAATAGATCCTCCTGGAGTAAAAGACCTAATGATGATCTTTCATCCATTTCTTGGTATTCAAAGGAGGCTAGGATGACTTTGGATTTAATTTTATAAGTGACTATGGGGGGAATATAAGGTAAAGGGAGAAGATGAAACCAATGAAGGAACCATAATAGTAGTGACTAACACTATAGGTGATGGTGAAGGAATGGGAAGTGGAACAACAATGGTGGGGGAAAGAATGAATGGAGAGGGGGATGGTATAATAGGGATTATTTGAGGAGATATCCATTCACTAATGGTGATGAATGGAGATGAACTTAATTTATATGCTTAAGGGGAAGGAGGAGTAGATGGAATAGATGAGAAGGAACCTTGTAAAAACTATGGAAGACTTACCTATGTAACTATTGTAAGTGGAGGGAAAGGTGCCAAAGATGATGTGCTTATTTGTCTATCCCAAGGAGGTGAGGTCCTTTCAACTATAGTGGATATGCCCATGGTATTTGTAATTGAATGGGTGGAGGTTAGATGAGGAATAATAAGACCTCTGAGAATCACCTTCCTAATCTATGGGTTGTCCTTCCTTTATCTATTAGGATTTCCTTCTAATAGATTGGTCTCCTCTTCTGTGGGAGAGGGAGGCTTGTATTTTTGTGTTGGATCCTATGGATTTATTGGAGGCCATTAATGAATCCAAGATTTCTCTTCTTATTTTACCATTTCTTGTTACCACTCCTTAGTGATCTATAAGTCATATTAGATGGCCTAGGCAATGATCATTGACAATTAACCATCTCTGATGCAAATCCAAAATTTAGAATTATTTGAAGAATTCATAAAGATAACATCATGTTCATATTTTTTGTGGCCATATCTAATGGTTACCCCCTTGTTACCCTTAAGGAATTAAAGATGGTTTCTATTTTTTCCTTTGGGTTCCCAATTATATGAATTGGGCCACCTTTAAATTGTAATGGGATTTGACCTTTCCTACCTAATTGAAGTGTGCCCTCACTACAAACTGAATCTACCCAATGCTTAGGGGAGTTTTATATTAATAAGCCTAATTTTGAGGCCAAGATTCTCATATTTATTATTTTAAAATTGGTGGGAAATCTCTTTTTTAGACACATTATCCAGGACGTAGTGAGGTAAAAATAAAGGGGTGCCCTTGTTCCCTCAATTCTAATTATGGTATAGTATGGGTGGTACTGGTAATACCCCATTTTATCTATGATCCTTATTGGATTATCAGATATATTGGGCATCTGAGTGACATGAATATCTTTGTAGACTTTAGGATAAATTTACTCACAAGTTTTGGTAATCTCATTTTAGAATCTATAGACAAATAAGAAATAATAATCCTCACATATTCTATTATCCAAGTATTTTGTACATGACTACCATAGTTCTCCATGAGCTCCATGAATTATCCCAATGAGTGCATCTAATAGATATGACATCATGTAAAAATTTACATCAACTAGATTTTGTTCATGTCTAAACATTTGTGCCTTTGATCTGACACTGATAATCTCCCCCAGGGCCACAATTTTGTTAAAATCCAAGAGAATGTCCAACAATAGGACCCATTCCACCTGCACATAAATAATGCTGGAAAAGCCATACAATCTATTCATGAGGGCCATGACTATTCTAATAATAGGCCTAAATTTTATTATGTTTTTTGAAGAAATTCCTCTCTTAAGATTCAACCTCTATCCCTTCACCAATCACTATTCAATTTCCACTCCAGAGTGTTATGCTCGTGCCATATATTAATGAAAACCTGATTATAGGCAACCTCATGCCTTGAAAACCTAAGGTATTTATTGAATGCTTGTCTTGAAATATATGAAATTATATTTTTTCCTTTTATAATATGTAAATGGTCCCTAGATCAAGTACCATTAAAGAATAAATCATAAAGCCAATCAATGTAAGGTATTACTTATGGTTTCACAACCACATTATGGATCCCTATGGTCTTAATTAGTAACAAATCATCAATGTAATATTTATCCTCCTAGGATAGATGATCTTATGAGGAGTATGATTATATATGCTCCATTACATTCTAGATGGCTAAATAGTAGGAAAAATTGAAGTTCAAGTCACTTTTGTTGAATACAATGTCTATGTATTCAGTGTTCCCAACAATGGAATATGCAGAAGGGGACTAGATCATGATGGTATTGGAGATGCCATTTTAGTAATCTAGGACTCTGTATTTCCTTTATTAAGTATTTAAACACTCCTATAGATTTTATAAAAAAATGAAGGCTTTTGGTTGTTTGAGAGCTCAAAATTACAATGTTTGATTCATAGGTTAATGGTAGAGTGACTTATCTTTACTTAGATTTTGCATATATTTCTAAAGTCTACACCTTGAATGTAATATTCATGTGACATCAATGCAAATAATGGATTTTTATTTTTTTCCCATTTATATTTAAATCTTCTAATCAACTTTGGTGGGTGTTTTCTTACCATATGGCAAATTTTCATCAACTTTATGTATCCAATCATCCCTTTAAGATAGATGTCGATCTCTCACTTATCAAATTTTACTTAGCTATTGAACTCACTTATGTGTACTCTATCCACACATTTATTTTATCATGACACTTTTTTATTTCTCATTCATTTGGGGTCTTCAAACTTATGATATTTTTTTGTATGATTTGGGGTTGCAATTTAATGGGATCAATCAATGTGGAGTTTTCTCAAGGTCCCAAGAACTTAAGACTCAGGACCATGGCTATTTTAATTTAAAACTATGTACATCCTTTAGGAGGGATCTAGGTCACCATGATGTTGATGTGTTTCATGATCTCAGAGTTGTGGAGACTTGAGACCATGATACCATAGGGTCATTAACTTGCTATTTCCCTTGAAGTGATTCAAGTTAATAAAATTATGCCAAATGTCAAGACCTCAGTGCTCAAAGACTTGGGGTAATTATAATTTAGGGCCATGAGGCCATGAAGATTTGATTTGACCTTATGGGTTCCAAGTTCATAGGATTTCACCATGTGGCATGATATTGAGGCTCTAGGAACTCGAATGACTTAGAATTTTCCATGAAATAAACTTTGTCCCAATTTAAATATGGTTTTTCCACATGGATAGCCAATAGAAACTTGATTGTCGATAAGGAATGGAACTTTTGTTAATCTGTGGCATGTTTTGAGTAATGTGATATTGCCATCTATCAAGATATCAAAGATTGAAATTATGGAACACTTAGGATTTTAGGGAGGTTGAAGGGCTCTAATTAATGTGATCCTACCACTTATCTTGATTTTGGAGCTCCAAAAACTCACAAAAAATAATGAAAGTAGCTCTTAGACATGGATAATTTGTAAGTATTTGTGAATCATCCTAAAAACACATGAAAAACATAGACACTATGTCCTGAGATGTTAGCTCGATTAATCTATAAAAAGCATAAATTCAATTTCCAAGAAAAATTATAAAAATCCAAGGTTTGAAATAAATCATAATTAATGCCCAAGCTTTGATTTTCATAATTATACAACTTTAGGCTTTGAGGACAACCTTAGTATTATGCATATTAAAATTAATATAATGGATTTATAAGGTTCATAGGACCTTGAATGAGAACATTCAACCAATAGTGGGTCCTAATTTGAATTCATAAAATGGGGTGTGTGTGTTAGGGCACAACAAATGTGCTTTATGATTTTAAGGATATTTTTATCTGATGCCTCTACTTGACTATTGCCTTGGGGATATTATGGTGTAGACCATTTGTGCTTTATATGGTATTCTTGAAAAAGGTACTTGACATATTTATTTTTGGAAGACTTACCATTGTTTGATATAATGGTAGAAGGGATACCGTAATGATAAATAATGTGGTTTAGGATAAAATTGGAAATTCATTTTCTATTTATGTAGATTAACAAAATGGATTCAACCTACTTAGTAAAGTACTTAGTATTGTTGATTATGTGATTATGACGATCTAAAGAATTGGGATTGATTTTTCTAAGGAAGTATAACCCCCATGTGGAGAAGATCCATGGAGTGGTAATGGGTTATAAAGATTATGATGGGATATGGATTAGGTCATAATGTTTTTGGCAAGTGACACACTTATTGACATATTGGCATGAATCAAATTCCATCAATGGCCAATAATACCTGATGCATATAAGTTTATTTGTAAAGACCATGCCACTATTATGAGCACCAAAAATACCATTATGAACATACTTAATGACTAAGTTTGCCTCGTGAGAGTTTAAACACCATAATAAAGTTCCATCATAACCCCCATGGTATAATGTATTTATGAGGATGGTGAAACAAGAAGCTCATTAGATGAAAGATTTCTTGTGATTGTGAGATAAGTTAGGGAAGATCACACTATGATGGAGGTATGTGTATATATCATGGTACCAAGGGGAGGTAGGACTAACAACCTCATAGACCGTTTTAGATTTGGGTGCATCATATTCTAGACATATCAATTTATTAATAAAGACTGACTATGACTATTATCTAGATGCATGTCTAAGAGTGAACCAATTATGTCCATGACATCAAATGCCTTATTATTGACTCAAGGAACTTGCTCAAATTATATGGACTAAAATCACTATTTAATATTATCCATTATACATTTATAATAAATTAACTTATCATCTTTAGTTTGATATTCATTAGTTACTTGCTTGATGATTAGCCCTGAATACCTAAAAATGAGGAGATGTTTTATGTTCCAATGAATGATAAGCTTAAAACTAGAATAAGAGATTCATATTATACTATGTTATTGGTAAAAGGTAATCCTATTCTAAATTCCTTTAAGATTATATTTACTTGTAAAGTGATGAGAAAAATACCTACCCCCAAGCCATCACTTGTGAAAGACCAGTCAAAGTACAACTGCCACTCTAATGATTCATTTAAAGACATGATAACTTCATTTGGAAAATTTGTGATGAGAAGATTGACATCTATCAATGGTGATTCTACCAATTTATATATTAGTACTTGTCCTTTAATAGATTTTTATTTGAGATACTCTATATCAAACTCAATTAGAAGCATAACCCACTTAGCCATTCTTCTTGTTAGAGTTGATTTGGAAAGGAGATACTTAAGTGGATCAATTTTGGTAATGATTTTGGTTTGTTTATTGATCATGTAATGGAAAAGTTTTAGAATAATTTAGTTCATAGGATACCAAAGTTTTACTTAGATAATACAAAGCTATTTTAGTTCCCTATTCATCATGCCATGCTAATAATTTCCCCAATGCATATTATATTAGTGAAACATATATTAGTAAAGGTTTTCTTGAAGTTGGTGGCATTAGGACTAGTGGATTTATTAGATAATGTTTAAGATTTTCAAATGCTTTTGTACATTCTTCATTCCAATGAGACACATTGTTATTTTTGAGAACAAATGTGAAAGGATGAAATATGTCTACAAACTGTGATATGAATCTTTAGATGGCTTGAATCTTACATTGTAAGCTATGAAGCTATTGGCCAATTTTGGCCTACATATGGAAATTTGCCTAGATGGATTAGTTTATATGGGTCTTGGTATTGAGTGATCAGCTAAGTAGAGTTATAGATGGAATGAGTGGACATAAAGTGAGAGAATAAGATCACATATTGTTTGCAAAGATTTTGAAACACTTTAAACAAGCTTAAAGTGTAATTTGTTGATCCTTGGGAAATAAGCTTGGAAACATGTCTAAGATTGTAAAGTGTAAAGACCAATAGGTTCTCATGGTGTTTCAATCATTCAAGGGGATGAATTAGGTTGTAAAAAGTCTTATAAGTTAATTGAAGCCTCATTTTGAGCCTTGAAAGTTCAAGCTCAAGCCTAGAAGAAACAGACCATCACAAGTATGTAATGTAAAAATGGACAGATCATCCTGGTTGCACATTTGATAGATACACTTGCGAAAGCTTCTCAAGAAAAAAAACACATGGAAATGATGTTTTTCATTCCTTTAAAATTCTCTACAAATTTCATGTCTTGATGAGATTGCTACTTCAAGATATAAAGCTTCAAAGTTAGACTTGCAAAATGAAATGTGCACGGGGACGTCAATTTAAAGCTACAATAATTAACCATTTGGATTTAAAAATCATTAAATGTGCTTATAGACATCAAATTTGAGATTTATAAAATATCCATTTGAATTCAAATGATCTAAGATCAATGGTCAACATTCAATCATACCAAAGATTCAATGATAAACAATAACCTGACAGTGTCAGTAGGTCCCAAAGATCTAACGATGCACATTTGATCATGCATCAAAGATAAATGGTGAGCATCAAGTCAAAATGTTAGCATGAACATGTAGATGAAAATTTTCAAGATCTTAGATGCTTGAACAAATATCCAATAGTGCACAATGATTGACAAGGTCAGTGGGTCCAAGCGGATCGATGGTACATGATGAAGCATACAAAATTAGATCGATGGTGAGTGATGGGTCAAAAGGTCATTGAATTTTAAAGATAAATGTGTGAGTGATAAGTTTCTCAACTAAATTCAAATATTAGAAGATCAATAGTACGTGATCAATTGTATAAAAGTAGATCAATGGTGTGCATATAGTCAAAGAGTTAGCAAGATCCTGTGGAATAAATGGGGAGCTAATAGTTGGCATATTTGAGAAGGCCCAGATCAAGATCGATGACATTTTTTAAAATTAAAAGGTTAAAGGACTTAAATAGATAGTAAATTCAACATAGGTTAAACTAGAGTAGATGTTTCAAAGGATGCCATTGAAGCTCAATCGAGACCTTTGTTAGAGGATCCAAAGCATATAGACTTGGTTTTCTTGTGTCTTCATCACCACATACATAAGTCCTTGGATTCCAAAAGTTTTAGAGGCATAATGAGGTTTATTTGAACCTAATATGTTCCAAGAATGAGGCTATGAAATCTGTAGATCTCCATCGACATTATAGCTATATAAAAACCATTAAACTAGATTGGTTTTTAGTCTATAGTAAAGACCTATGCTCAAAATTTGAAGTAGGGGTAGAAATTAATAGTTATGAACAAGTGTCTCATATTTGACATGGCCACATCCTCGATAATTATGTACTTTCAACCACTCAATGCAGACATAACATGGCTCTATTTGGATTCAAGGTATAAGGACTCTATCCTTATAAGTGAAAGCAAGTGGAAAATGTCGTAGAGTCCCAGAATGGAAAGCAGGTGGTTAGAGAAAATAAATGGAACATTTAATGGATATTTAGGGTTCCTAAGGGTTTATTTTCATAAACAGGATCATGACTCACCAATTTTAGCAAACTCTTGTCCTCTAGTGTGTTGATAAATCAATGAAATAATTTAGAGGCTATTGGGATAAATGAAGACTAACTTGTCTATGATGTATTAGTTTTGATTTGATAAAATATGGTGAGGGCATTCATTAAAATGTGTAGATAATTTAATGACCTAGGATGGTGTATTCAATCTCTCCTCCCCTTTCTCCTATATTTCCCATTCTTTCTCATTGGGAAGGGATATATCTCTAACTTTTGATAAGAAATTCTCTCTCAATTCTGGAAGAGCAGAGAATCTCATTTGATAAGTCTAGACTATATCAAAACTTGTATGAGAAACCTCTTGAAGTTAATAAAGATTTTGTTTACCTATCTCTTGCTTTTGAACTATGTTTAGTAAGCTTGTGCGTGATAAAATTGTAAAGGAGAATCTTCCATGCCCATTGTCCTTATTGTTTACCTATTTTAGAGTATTTTATAGCTGATTGTAGGTCTACATTTATCTTTTTTCATCAATTAATGTAATCTTTGTGTGAGCCTTAGAATTCCTCCTAGCTTCATTCATTACTTTCTAAACTTAGTGTATGAAATACTTATGTAATTATATAGATTTTGAGATTGTGTGAACAAGTACTGTCTTATGATTCTTCAATGTAAATTTCATGCTTGTGTGAGTTCTCATTAATTTGGTACATCACCTTGTTAGCTTTTTTAGGAACCATATTCCCCCTTTTATAACCCTTTTCTTAGTGTAAGCATTAGTATAGGTGATCCATAAAAAAGAATCCAACCTTCTCCAAAGGTCTAACCCCACCATAGGTAACCCATAGCCTGGGGTTGTTCCCATAGTGTAGCTCAATTGGAGAGAGACTAAAGGACCCTCTCCAAGGGTGAAAATTGACCCTAAAACAAAAGATGATTGATAATTATTGGTAGAGGAATTTATATGATAGCTGTAACCTTTGTAGGATACACTTCTATACCTATTTTTCATACAAAAAAGCCAAAAGTTTACCTAAATTAACTTCAAGCACACATTTATTTAGATTTAAATTAACCTTATATTATCTCAATCGTTCAATTTTTTTTGCATAATACCACAGGATGATCTAATCTAGTTTTTAATTTTTCCAAAATATCATATACATAATATTCAATGATATTATGAAACATTTCATGAAAGATAACTATCATTGCACATTGATAAGTGGATCAAACACTATTGAGGCCAAAAGGCATTAATTAATAAAAAACATGCCCCAAGGTGTTATAAATGTTGTCTTATGTTGGTCTTCAGGAGCTATTTTGATTTTATTATACCTTAAAAAACCATCCATTAAGGACATCTCATGACCTATCATGAAATCAACAACCATATCTATATTTGGTAAAGGAAAATCATCTTTAAGCAATGATTTATTGATATCCTTAAAATTTGTACAAAATCTGATTACTGCTGGTTTATTAGAGATTGGTATTATATTTGATATCCACTTATTAGTCTATTGGTCATATGAAGCTAACTTCTAATTGTTTTTACAATTCTTATTTCATGAGTAGTGCCACATTTGGATGCATTTTTCTATGTTTATATTTGACTAATTTTGCATATTTACATACAATAAGGTAATGAATAATTAGTGAAGAATCTAACCTTGGCATGTAAACATATGACCATATAATCACATTTGAATGGAATGTTCTCTAGGATCAAGTGAAGTGGTGAGTTTCACAATCTTAGGATATTATTCTATTCCAATATTGATGTCAATAGTATTTTCAATTAATAAAGTGGATTATTCTTACAAATTTGTTGGAAGTGGAGGAAGATTGAGTTCCCCCTCAAGATCTTTTTGAATGGGAATGTATTCATTTAATATTATAGAGTTTGTAGCTTCATCATCTGATATTTCAGTAAGTTAAACTATACTATTTGTAGGATGGTGTGGATGAGTAAAATCTATAATTTCCCCAAAGTAGGTAGAATTATCCATTTGAATTGTAAAACCCTTCTTATGATCTCCTATTGTTATACGATCTCTAATTATCAAAAACATAGATATGGAGTTATCATTTTGAAAATGATCAATCAAGGGTGATTGTTTTTGGTCCCATAGGGTAAGCTATGGAAAGGCTAGCTCAAGGATCAAAATGACATTATCATGAAATAGGTTGGTGATGACAAAGTATTCAAAAAGAATATAAATGTAAGTAATTTTAATGTCTAAAGAGACTTCCTCAGACATGGAAGAAGAGTCACTATCATAATTATATATGTTCACACTAGATGGTTTGAATCCAATATTGTGAAAGGATTCATGTGTTGCAAATGTTATAAGTTTGATGAGACCTTGTTTGTAGAGACCAACACCTCCTATTTTATAGTTCATGATATTACACATAATGAATTTTGGTATATGATATTGATTTTTTTATAAATAATTCCTATTTTTATGGAATAAGAACTTAAAATTTAGTACACATTCATCTACAATCTTACATAACCTAGATGTGTTGATGGGTAATTTTGCATGACACACCAACTTAGGTGGGAGAGAGAATACTCCACCCCACCACTTCTAAAAGGAAACATAAAATAATTTCTCTAAATTCTATTTGACCAAGTCATGGCTCAATAAATACCTTAGCGACCACTGTGTTTTCTATTCTAGTCAAGGGGCTTTTATTGGTTTTGGAATATTCAACTTCATTGTTTTGGTCTTAGACTAATTAGTTATAAGTGTGTGTTTTTAATTCATTTTATAGATGTGGGTTTTTAATGAATGATGAATAAAACAAACATGTACAAAGCTTGATGACATAAATCAACATCTTGAGATTTTAAATAAAAGGAATATTATTGATTTTAACATGTTCATTGCATCATATTCAATAGTGCACTAATGGAAATAAATTGAGATATTAAAATTGAGATAAGCATGAGAAATAAATGACATTCATATTTTACTCTAACCCTAACTAATGAATCCATACAAATTTCAAAATAAATGGGAAAGAGAGAAAAAGCCTATTGTCATGAAGCCAAATCAGATCCTCTTGATGACTGAAACCCATTAAATCATTCTACCACCTAGCCAACATATTCAAAACCACCAATGGAGATGATGATAGAGTTTAAGGATGATAAATTAAGGATAATAATAAAATCACCAACATATTCATGTGATGGAAATGAAATATAAACTCAATAGCTTCAATTAATAATATATACATGAATAACACAAGTTTTGAGTTTACATCGATTAATAAATTATAAATTAAACAACATAAGAATATGACTAAGTAAATAAGGGATATCTTACACTATAAATCCATAAATATTCATAAAAAGAGGGACTAGACCAATGTATTTCCAAGAATCAACAAAGAGACAACCCTTCAAATGTCTCTGGGTTAGATATTTATAGAAATATGGTCAACACACCCATCCTAGTGTCCCCCCAAAATGTAGTTAAGGGAAATTAGTACCCTTCAAAAAATCTTATTTTCCTTAAAAATGTCACACCACACTCTCTTTTTGGCTATAAAAATACAAAATACAAGTCAATATTTATAAATTAACATCTCAACAAAATGTAGATGGAAAAAATGAATAGGTTTTAACTTGATTGAAGATACTATTGCATCTGGGTTAGAACCAACCTCTTGGTGCCATAGAAATATTGTGAAATGAATCTAAAAGTGAAACTTTATGCTCAAAAAATTGATAGTGAGTAAAAAATGGTGATTTAAATCAATTCTAGTTTTATAAGCCACAAACATGCACTTTTTCAAAATTTTAAAATAATATATTAATTTTCCAAAAAATTAAAATAATTTTTAATTTGGTTTTTAAAATTTTATACCTTTTACATTAATTAGACCTTGCATGTAGAAAAAAATTGTTTTAGTATTTGGTAGGTTTTGAGTTGAGTCAAGATTTGCATGATGTATTGCATGGTATGACATTGGATGACTTTAGAAACTAATAATTTTGAAGCACAAGATCAAGATTTTTGGAAAAAATCAAATCATGAAAGTCTATTATTTCAAAGTGACCTTTATAACACTGTAAATGGAATTAACAATGGATCTATGAATCAAAATTTATGTTCAAAAATATGACTACCTATCCACTATCTTAGGATACAATATCGTAGAATGTTTCATAAGATGTCAATGCCACCAAAAGCTATGTATGATGCCAATACCACCCAATAACATGTGATATGCCAATAACACTAAACACTCTATGGGGTGATAATGTCATGGGAAAAATAAATAGTGCTCACTATTGATGTTAAAATCCATATTGGATAAAAATGTCACGCGAGTCTCATGTAGGATACTAATGTGACCTTATACTATAAAAGGCAATGTGCATATAATGAAACCTAAATTTTTCATAGGATTTTGAAATTCAAGTTGAGGCATCAAGACTATGATTTCATTCTAAGTTATATATATGATTTTTCTCACATGTTATTAGTTTTTCCAATGGAGGTGGTTATAAGACCCAACTTAACATAAAACTAAGATGACCCATCAAAGCAACTTGAGAAAATTGAGACCAACTAACCCATGAACACAAGTAGGAGTGGATGAAAAATTAAAAAAGGGGGTTACTTAATTATAGGGGAATTAGGGTATGTCCTGCAAGCAACAATAAATGGTGACTCTATTATAAACTTCTCTTGAGTATTTTGAAACTATATAAATGTGTCTATGAACCTAAAATATCTGGCCAAAATAATGCATGGAATGTGAATGGATATAAGAGAGGAAAATAAGGGAATGAATAAAATACCAAATATGATACTCTCATTGACCTAGTGTGTGCATATAGAATATTACCACTTTGTGTAACTATATGAACTAGCTACTATAGCTTCAATCATTAGACTAGTGAGCTCTACCTTGAGAATTCTTGCCTGGACATTGATATGCTACCATTAAAATTTCCATATCATTGGAATAGATGCCTCTAATCCTATTCAAGGTCTTTCTATACTACTAGCTAGGTGTCCATAACCCTGATAGATGTTGATTGAATCACCTGAGAATTGAGTTTGTGGTAATTAATTTTATAATTTATTTTCTTTTAATGTCTTAATTCTAGGTTGGGGATCACCATGGAAAATAAAAGGTATAATTATATATTTTTAAAAATAGATCTTAAACATAATAGGTTCATCCAAGAAAACCTAAGAACCATTAAAATTTTATTTTTGTGTGTGGTTTTGGGAGAATACCTTCAAAGGCTAAATAGTTTATCCAAACTCACCCAAACACAAATAAATCCAAAACACATATGACAAACCAATATTTTGAAGCTAACCTAAAAATAGAATATTAAGATAAAATCTAATTAGAATACTTACACACTAGAATGCCATTTGTGCTACCTATGTACAAACATTTATTCCTCATTCTTTGGTCAATGAGGAACACACATGGAAAAATAAACAAACATGCTAGACTAAAAAGAGACAAAAACCAAGTTGTACTAATGATGAAGTAGGAAAAAAAAACAATAATTAGGAAACAAAGTGATAAATATAAATAAGCTATTTTTAAGAGCTAGGCAGGCCAATTTAGGACTAGAAATAAGAGAATTGAGGAACTGCCCATTGACATGCAATAAAATGCCCTCACTAGTTAGATACCTAAGACATGACACATACACATTTAGGACTTTAGAGGGTTTGGGAGGGATCCTACTAGATGAAAAATCAAATTTATGTGATATTTTAATTTTCACTCATGCATACAATCCCAAAGAGTCATATCTATGATGTTCTCATGAAAAGTAAGAAAATCCATGCTATTAAATTCAATAATGTCATTATAGTTAATTCACATAATTAAATTAGGTTAGGGTTGGAGAAATACCTCTACTCATACAATGAATTATGGTGAGGGATAGGGGTAGGTATCCACACATATGAGAGAAATTGTCATACCCAACTTGATGGAAATATGTTCTTTGTGTCAGTTAATTAGTGAATCAATTTTTGGCTACTCCCTTTCTATTAAGAATGTTTTAGTAGCATCCTTCTTGTAATTTTCATCATCCAGAAGGCATAGACTCTATTTATCACATGCCAAGGACCTTATATTTTTATCATCAATGGATAAAGCATACAGAGAGATATATTGGATCAAGGCATACTTAGCTCTAATTCTTGTTAGATTCATCTGTTCTTTCGAGCCATTATACTCATGATTACATATTTCTATTTTGACTGCCTTCACTATTATGAGTATCACCAAATTTTTGAAATCACATCCTATAAGTTACTCCAAATTATCTAAACATTAAAATGTAGTAGAAACAACTTGATTTTCATCCTCCTTCTACCTATCATCAACAACATACATGTTTTGTTATTCAGTGGTGAGAAACCTCTTGACTACATCATTCAAGTCTATGCCATCTGAATTGAAAGTAAGACTACATTGGTGTGAAATATATTTAATTTTAAACTCTGTTAGTTTTTCTTCCTTATAAGGGTAGTTGAATCCAATGTTTTATTCTTCCAAGTTATCTATCTCTAGTGAGGGGAAGAGAGTTAAACTACTATAATTGAGCTGTTGATCTTCTTGAATCAACTCTCCAAATGTAGGAACAACAACATATGATAGCCTAGTTATAGATGCATAGAATGGATATTTTTCATCTAACTTATGAAATTATTCTATTTCAACTTCAAACTAATCACACGTAATTTTTTTATTTATCTTCTCAGATAGTCAATGCATTACTACTCAAATTTCCATCCATAAACTCACCTAAAATAATTGCTATAATTTCATGATTAGACTCATCCTCATAAATACTCTCTTAGATTGGTTCTTATATAATGAAAGAGGAATTATTAATCAACATGATTACTTTAACATTGGTTATGTTTCCATAGACCCCAATTTGTGAACTTGGGAATGCAGTCTTGTAGGTTAGCCCAAGCACTGATTTTTTGTAATCTCCTACAACAAATGCCACCTAATTAATAATAACACCAAAAACCATCTAATCACTAAAACAAGGTAAAAAAACATGTTGATTACATATTGAATTATCATAAATGCATGAGTTCAGTGTAATAAAAATGTTCTCATTTGTGATGGAAAGGTTTGATTGGTTATAAGCTTGAGGCAATGCTTGATTAGAATGCACAACTTGGTCCATGGGTTGACTTATAGACAAGTAAATCAAAGGATTTTGGGTGTAAACACCCAACTATCCTAATGAATAAAATGGGTCAGCACAATACCCATGAGACATTGATCATTTCTAAATAGTGAAGGCTTCTTGATATGTCAATGCCAAAGATGCGAGTGTAGATGGAATTCTATGGATAAGCATAGCAATCAAGGGGTCCAACATTTTTTGATAAATCTTTATGGAAATGGATTCTATTTGTAGGAATGGGTCTTTCAACCTATTGTATACCTAATGAAACTAATTGTTAAACATGATCATGGGTTCATTGGGATCCCTATGGGCTGTATCAAATTGATAGTACATGGTATCAGGGTCAGTGGATATGCTAGAATGATTTATAAATACATTTTCAAAGGTACCCCACAAGGTGATGCACCCATTCAAGAAGTTGAGTTAAAAACTATAAGCAACCTCATCCAAAGAGTAAGGAAACATGTGGTAGGAAACATCTTCATACTAGATCTGAGTCCATATGATGTCATATTTGAATGCCTTAATCTATTTCTCAGTAGTTCAAATCCCACCACATGTGAATTTTGGGAAAAAATTATCAATATACTTAAGCAAGTTATGAGTAGGCCTTGGAATGTTCACAAGGAAACCACATCACCAAGTCAAGAAAATGCCATGGGTAGGTTTAAAATTTATATTTTTTAGTCATAGTACCTAGAATGTTTCATTTTGGGTAATGCCATTAAAGTGTCAAAGTTTAAAATTTTCACTAAAAATTTCAACTGTAAATTTTTTTTCAGTTGGCCCTCCTTCTAGTGCTAATATGTTGATGTGTGTTTTGAGAAAATAAAAACATGGGAAAGAATAAATGATGGCTATAAAATAAAAATGAATGATAAGCAAAAATATTCCAATCATTCCATCCTTCTAGCACCAATCCATTAATGCTTATTTTAAATACACAACAAGGTGGAAAAAACATAAAGGATGGCCAAAAGACCAAAAAGAATGACAGGTTAACATATTCCAATCACACCCTCCTTCTAACACTAGTATATTTATGGGTCTTTTGGCACATCACATGCACTTAGGTGGAAGCAAGAATCCTATATCCCACCTCTCTTGAAAGAAAACATGAAATACTTTCCCCAAGGTCTCTTTCACCATGTGATGGCATATTAGGTGCCTCAGTGGCTATTGTATTTACTATTCAAATCAAGGGGCCTTCAATGGTTTTGGAAAAATGTGATTGTTTTGGTCTTAGAATAATTAGTGAGTAGTGTGTATTTTTATTCATTGTACATATGTGGGCTTTGAATGCATGACAAAGAAACAAATACATATAGAGCTTTCCCACAAAAATAAACATCTTGAGGTTTTAAATAAAAGGAATATTGTTGATTTTAACACTTTCATTGCATCATATTGAATAGTTCATTAATGGAAATAAATAAAGATATTGAAATCTATATAATCATGAGAAATAATGCATTCATAGCTTACTCTAACCCTAGCTAAAATATTCATAAAAAAATAGCAAAAGAAAGGGGGAAAGAGAAATAAATCCTATTGCTATGAAGCCAAATTAAATCAACTTGATGAACAAAACCCATAAAATCAATCTCCCACCTGTCCAACATATGTAAAATCACCAATAGAGATGATGCAAGAGTTTACGGATAAGAAACTAGGGATAATAATAAAATCACCACCATATTCATGCACAAGCAATGAAATAGAAAATCCATAGCTTTGATTAATCATATATGTGTGAATAACACAAGTTTTGAGTTTACATCAATTAATCAATTACAAATTTGGTAGCATAAAATTAGGATGGAGTAAATAATGGAGATATTACACTATAAAACCATAAAAATGCATAAAAAAGAGTGATCAAGCCAATGTATTTCCAAGAAGCAACATAGAGCTATCCCTTAGAATGGCTCTGGGATGGATATTTATATAAATATGGTCAATGCACCAATCCAAGTTTCTACCCAAAATTTAGTTGAGGGAAATCAATTCCCTTTACTAAATATTCTTTTCCTTATAAATTTTGGGTCACACTCTCTTTTTGGCTACAAAAAGATAAAAGACAAGTCAATATTTAGTAATTAAAAACATATCAAAAAAATGTATAAGGAAAACATGACTAGGTTTATCTTAGGCAAAGTTTCTTAAAATTGAATATATTGATATGTTTAGGATAGAACTAGATTCACAATTCCATAGGCAAACTTTAAAATAGATATACAAGTAAAATGTTACAATTAAAAAACCAACATGGAGTAAAAAATGGTGTTTCAAAGCAATTTGGGATTTACATAATGCAAGCATGCACTTTAAAAAAAAAATAATATATTAATTTTTCAAAAAAATTAATAAATTTTAATTTGTCTTAAAAATTAATAAATTTTAATTTGTCTTAAAAATTTTATAACTTTTACATTAATCAGGCCATACATGCTACAAAAATTGGTTATAGTCTTTGGCAAGTTTTGAGTTAGGTCAAGATTTACATACCACATTTCACTGTATGACATTGGATGCCATTAAAAACTAATATTTTTTAAGCACAAGATCAATATTTAAAAATACAAAATATAAAATTTCACCATCTTGAAGTCACCTTTCTAATTCTATAAATGACATAAAAAATAGAGTTATGAGTAAAATGTTATGACCAAAAACATGAATGCCTATCCACTATCTCAAGATACAATGCCACAAAGCACTATGTGGGATGCCAATGCTGATAAAAATTATGTGGTATGCTAATTATTTTGAACACTACATACGGTGTCAATTCTGCACAACTCTACGCTAGATGCCAATGTCATAGGATAAAGAAACAATGCCCATCATTGTCATGGAAAACCATGTGAGATATAAATGTTGTAGGAGTCCCATGAAGGATACCAATGTCACCTTACACTATAAAATGAAATGTGATTAACATGAGATCCATATTTTTCACAAGATTTTCAAAATCAAGTTGAGGCATCAAGACTATACTTTCATGCTAAGTGTTGAATATGAAGTTTTCACACACGAGCTTAGTATTTTTAATGGAAGTGGTTGTAGGACCCATTTTGGCACACAAACTGAGACAACCCACCAAATAAACTTTAAATATTTTAGACCATCTAGCATAAGTAGGATTGAATTAAAAAGGTGGGAGAGGGGTTCCTTGACTCTAGGTGAATTAGGGTGTGTTGTGAAAGAAACAACAAGATGCACATTCAAAACTAATAAACTCCATTAGGTGTGACTATTCCTATAATTTTTTTCTCTCCCAAGTTCAATTATAAATTTAGGATTATACTTTTTCATGTTTATTATTTTTAGCACAATAAGGTTGGGTCTATATTCTATTTTGATTGATTCATTCTTAGACTCAACTTAATGTCACTATTTTTTCCTAAACTAAAATTGGGTAAAAAAGTAATAAGTAATATTTGCCTAAGAATAGTCCTATTGATCCATTACATGATACTAATCCACCTCTTATAGGCTCTACATCTACATTAAGTGGTGAATCTAATGCTATTTATGTTACTATTGATATTTATATGCCTCCACCTAGTGCTACACCCCCTCAAGTTAATCCTTCTATTCTTATACAAGCTAAGACTTCTATGATTACTCTTAGTATAAATTCAATGGAAAATGTTCCTCCATGATTATATTATTATATTTCATCCTTTGGTGTTGGACATAGTGATAATACCAATTATGCATCTATTGTAACTAATGTTAATCATAAAAAGGCATTATTCCTACATACACACATACGAATGCTAATCATATAATAATAACTTGATGATATGTGATTACAACTTGCACAACTATATAAAACATATAACAAACCTAGTTGCATGTTTTTATCTAATTATATATTACACAACCCTTTAGTAATATAATTACACATTCACAACTTTCTTCATTTGTTTCAAGTTCCTACATTTACATTAAATAGTGGAAATGGGAATCCTTCAAATCATACTTGGGCTTATTATTCATATTTATTTGGTTTTCATGATGATGATTTACTTATGATTAATCTATTTCCTATAAGTGTCATTAGTTATGCATTATATTGGTTTTACACACTACCTATGAATTTTTCACATCAATTCAATGATTTGGTTGATATGTTATTATCACATTTTTATATAAACATTGGTAAAAAGGCCACATTTTCTCAAATTTCTCAAATTAAACAAGAATATAATGAAGATCTTGTTGACTACATGTTTAAATTTAAAACTATTAGAGTATGTATTTCATGCATTTTCTCATGTTTGCTAGTGTATTAGCTAGTTATTTTGGCTTGTAGTGGGTTTGTCCTATATGATGATTTATCCTACATTGGTTAGATTATCTATATTAGTATTTAAACTTGCCTATATAAACAAGTTCTTATATTTGTACTGGCATCTCATTATCTCATATTCTGAATAATCATTTGATTTTCTTTGTGTTGCATTTCATTTGTCTGCAACTATATTTGTGATGTTCTTGTTGATAACTCTTTAGATCTTGGCTTCAAGTAATGTTTTTACCATTTTTAACATGGTAAAAAATCATTGAAGGTGTTACAACCATCCATATTGCTTTAATTTGTTTTCAGAATCTTTCATTACTAGATTTACAACTTAGAGAGGAAGCATAAAAGAGAGATTTGATCCTTTGCTATTGCCTTTGGAGGAGATTGTCACTTTTCTGGATATTTTATTCTTTGAAATAATTCTTCTATTTTGGCATCATTTTCTATTCTTGTGCAAGGATTTTTTTTTTAATTTATTTTCTTATTTCAAATTTAAGCAAGATCTATTTTATCAAAGCACTAGAAGCAAACTTAGCACTTTAGATCCATTTGGAGGAGCTTGGAATCATATTTTGTTTTGAGTATTGAAATAAAAATTTGCGTTGGTGTTTATTTGTGATGTTGGAGAAAAGAACAAAAAATCTACTTAACTTGGCATTGAAACTCTTCATTGGAGTCATTCTTACCTTGGCATCTTTTTCAAGCAGACATTTTTCTTCTTGCATGTCATTAAAATAATCAACTTTGACCCTTAGATCTTCTTTTCATCTATTTCACTTTTAGATCTATGTTTTAAATCAATAAACCATATTCTTGGCACTACACTTTGATTTGCATTGGAAAGAAGAGGCATTTTTATCAGAGATCTACTTTTTTAGCTTGGCATCTTCCTTTTTTGGCATCATTTTCTTCCAAGAAGTATGTTGGATCTATTGGTGAGAGAAAGATCTGATAGTATGAGAGAGCAACATTGAAAGATTTGAAGATTGGTTTCCTTTTCTGCTTATTTGAGATCTGCATAAGAGCTGGGTGTTGCATATTTTATTTTCTACACTGAGTTTCTTTTCTTTCAGCGAAATTGCATTAAAATGCTTGAATGTTTGGTTTTTTTGGATCTATAATATTCTCATTAACTTGTGGCATCTTAATATGTTGGCTGGGAATTTTTTTAAAGATAGATTTGAGGAGTTTTTAAGTTTGGCTGAGTATTGAAAGGCACTATATAGAGAGGCATTAGAAGGAGAATACTCTGTGAAGCTTTAATGTGTTGAGTTTACCAAGACTGCATAGAAAGTTGTGTGGATTCCTCTTTTTCAAGTCAAACTCCTTTATTTACTTCTTTCACCATATGTATTTTACTCCTTATTCTATTAAAACTCAAAAAAATTAGCTGTCCATTTTTTTGATTTCCAATGTTGAATTTTTGCCTTAAAAGGAAGTCAAACTTGCCTAAACACATATCAAGATAATCAGAAGGACTATTTTTCCCTTTGGTTGAATTTTTTAAATCCTTGAAAAAATCATGATTCCAAGAAGGGGTTGCATGATTATATTTGTTTCTAATTTGGTCTCAAAAACTAGTTTGTAGTGTTTTTTAATTATTTTGACCCATTTTTATGGGAAATCAAAACACTTATAAATTTTGAACCGCAACTCATATTTGAGTTTAGTTTTTTTTAAAAGTTTTCTTTTTTCTTTATTATTTTTTGATTATTTATCCATTTATGCCATTAAATTATAATAATTCACTACTTTTATAAAGTGCCAAATGAACAGAGTCATATAATACAATCTTTTGGGGGGGGGGGTTATTTCGATGCTGATTTTTGTAAACCCTTTATCTTTTTTTTTTTAATCTTATTGATTAGTTGGCATGGCATCTACATCTGGCATTGATCATTGTGAGCCTTTGACTACACACAATTACCACACATAAAGACATAAAATAGAAATAATCATTAAGCATAAAGGGTTATGGTCCCTAATTAATGAAACACAACCACATTTCACACAAGAATTTGAAAGTTTTTAACATTAGTGTAAGTTTGAATAATGCATGGGATTGATTGGGAGTTATGTGAGTGATAGTCTCTTATTTCATTTTTATGGGTGTGATTCTCCATTTAAAATATGGACTAAGTTAAAAGGGTTGTTTGGGAAGGTAGAACACTTGAGAGCGATGTAACTTGAAGTGGAACTTACTTCACTAAATCTAGAGGACATTGCTTCTATTATACATTATCTTACAAAATTTAAGCATTTATTGACACAGTTAAAGGGGAGTGGTTGAGATAAAAAGGATAAACAGTGTGTCTACTTAATCTTATCAAAGTTGAGTGGCCTATTCCAAATATTTTCATCTACCTTTTTCTCTAGTATGGATGCATTAGGTACTACATTCAAAAATGCTAGATTTAGAGTTGTTTTTTGAGAGATTCACTAGGAAGAAATCCAAATTATCTCACCTTGAGTCTTCTACTTCTGAAAAAATATTAGTGACCTCACATCCTAAGTCTACATAAAAATATAAGGATAAGAAGAAAAAAACTCCTCTTCCACCTCAAAATGCACCTAAGCCCACCAACACTTTTACATCTAAACCCAAAACATCTTTAAAATCCAAGAATAAGTCTAATCTGTCTTGATCTTATTGTGAGGGGGATGGTCATGAAGAGTCTAGGTGTTTCAAGAGAATACAAGCCTTAGAGGATGCCATTAGGAAACACAAGATTTTTATCTCCACTCCTTTTCCATCTCATGAGCATGAGAGAGCACTTAATGTTGTTGGGAGATCACAATTACCTATTTAAGATAGTTGGGTTCTAGATTCTAGTTCTTCACACCATATGACTTCTAATGAGGCCTTTGTATCTCTTGGTTTGAGTTCCACTTCCAACATTGAGGTTGGAAATTTTTATTTCATTTATATTAAGGGGAAGGGTGACATACAAATAGATGGTGGTCGCATCAATGATGCATTATATGTTCTAGACATCACCACCAATCTACCTTCAGTGTATTAGATTTGACATTCTGGTCAGGGTAAGATAGTGACTTTCACACCATAGGGTGCTAAAGTTTGAGCTTGTTAGAGCCACATACACTCATTACATAGGGTGTTGTTGATCATAGTTCTCAACTTTATTATTTTGAAGGTTTTTATGATACCCCTCCTTTAGGGATATGTTTAGTTTATCATGCAAATTCTAAGAGTTAGCTTTGGCATGAGAGATTTGGACACCTAAACTATAAATATTTGAAAGAGTTGAACACTCATAGTATGGTAGAGGGTCTTCCTATTGTTTCATGACTTGATGGATTTTACCCTATTTATGCATTGGGGAAACAACATTAGGATCCATTTCCTAAGGGCATGTCCACAAGAGTTTCTTCACCACTTGATCTTGTGTATAATGATTTGATGGTCTTTCCTACTCATTATTTTAATAGAGATAAGTATGTTCTACCTTCATTAATAATTTATTGAGGCATAAATGGGTTTATTTACTCAAGTAAAAGAGTTATGTATTTTCTCACTTCAAAGTCTTTACGGCTTTGGTCAAGAAACATTCATAGAGTTACATAAGTAAGCTTCATACAGATAATGGGGGGGAGTAATTCAGTCGAGAGTCCACTAATTTTTTAGTAGCCCATGGTATTGTTCACCAACATTCTATTACACATACTCCACATAAGAATGGATTAGTATAGAGGAAGAATTGAACTCTAAAGGATATGGCTAACTGCATGATGTATTCATGGGATTTACCTCCTATCTATTGGTTAGAGGTAATTAACTATGTGAACTCCATTCATAATCACACACCACATCAAGCACTTGAGCATATGACTTTGGAGGAGGCTTGGTCTTGATCTAAGCCTGATATCTTATTTTTTTGAGTCTTTAGGAGCTTTGCTTGGGATTTTATACCAAATAAGAAAAGGAAAGCATATTAGACAAGAAGAGAAAACCTTTAGTCTTTGTAGGGTATTACGAGGACATGAGAGCTTATCATATTTTAGATCATGATATTCATGATGTTCATTTTTGAACTCATGTACAATTTTTTGATAATTTCACATCTCATGATTCTTCATCTTCTTCCATGACTTCTTATTCTTTCCATGATAAACCTATAAAGGATTCATTATTTGAGGATCTAATTTAGCATATTCTTGAGGAGGTCATAGAGGATGAGTATCTTGTTCACATTGATGTTGCCACTATGCCTAAGTGGGATCATACTATAGTTGATGAGACAACACCATTAATACAAGATCTTCCACCTACTTGACATCATCGAGTACATTTTATAGGTACTGGACTTTTATGTCAGGAATTCTTTAGGGATTCAAAGTCTTTTTCATAGGCTTATAAGATACAAGAGTGGGATGATGCAATGATAGATGAGTATTCTTCATTGATGAAGAATCACACTTTGGATTTGGTCACTCTTTTTAGGGAAGAAATTTGGCTAGGTGAAAATGGATTTACCACACTAAGTATGTAGTTGATGGGTCCATTGACAAGTATAAGGCACATCTTGTGGAAAAGGGATTCTCACAAGTCAAAGGTATTAACTATTATGATAATTTTTTGCCCATTACTAGGATGGATTCTATTCACCTTGTACTTTATCTTAACGCATCATAGGGTTGGCTAGTATATCAGATGGATGTTAAGAGTGCTTTCTTTTATGTAGACTTACATGAGGAAATATTTATGGAGCAGTCTACTAGGTTTGTTCATGATTCTTCTCTTATTTGTCAACTTAGGAGGTCTCTTTATGGTCTCAAATAGGCCCCTTGAGTTTGGTATGAGAAGATGGATTCATTTCTTCTTTCTACTATATTTGTTCATTTCCACTCTAATACCATAGTGTATATTCAATGTATTAGGGAGGACATTATCATTCTAGTCTTATATGTTGATGATCTACTTATCACAAGCAATTGCTCATCTTAGATTCAAACTATTCAATAGGAACTTTTAGCACAATTCGACATGATCGATCTTGCCCTTCTAAATTTCTTCCTTAATTTACAAATTTTATAGTTAGATATAGGGATCTATTTGAGTTGGTACAAGTACACACTTGATCTAATTAAATGTTTTGGCATAGTTGATTACAAGCCAAGTCCTACTCCTTTTCAATTTGGAGTGATTCTCACTTCCTCTTATACTACAATTTTTAATCCTACATTATATAAGTAGATGGTAGGAAGTCTTATGTATTTTACCCATACTTGCCTTGATATTTAATTTGTAGTTAGGATTATATTAGGTTTACACATTCCCCTCATGATAGTCATTGGAAGACTACCAAGAGCATTTTGAGATATCTGCAAGGCACTACTCATTTTAGATTACACTACACCAAGGGTTCTAATCAGTTGATTGGATATAATGATTTAGATTGAGAAAGTTCTCTTAATGATAGGAATTCCAATTATAGCTACATATTTTATCTTGGTTATTCACCTATTTCTTGGTTGTGTAAGAAGTAGTAGGCTATTGCACTTTCATCTACAAAGGCTAAGTATAGGGAAACAATTATAGAAAATCCATAGGTTCTTTGGCTTCATTAGTTATTGATAGAGTTTTGCTTCATGTAGGATTCGCCCATTGTACTTTGGTGTGATAACCAGAGTGCAATTTATATATCTCATAACCCAATTGAGCACTACTATACTAAGCACATTGAGGTACTTATGCACTTCATTCATTAGCACATTTAGGATGACATTCTTAGCTTAGAGTATAATATGACTCAGTAATAGGTTGCATACATTTTCATAAAGTCTTTTACATCACCTCATTTCCTTGAGTTGTATGGCATGATTGAGGTTTTATAAGTTGTCCTTTGGGGGTGTTCATGAGGACATTTTTTAGCTTTATTTCATGGATACATATTATACATGAGAACTTTATTAGGCCTTGTTGCTGGGACTCATTTTATGGATATGCCACTATTTCTTTTCTGGCTTTTTGTAATCCATAGATTCACTTTGGGGGGTCTTAGAGTATGTATTCATGAATTTTCTCATGTTTACTAGTGTATTAGCTAGCTATTTTGTCTTATAGTGGGTTTGTCCTATATGAGGATTTATCCCACATTGGTTAGATTAGCTAGATTAGTATTTCACCTTGCCTATATAAGTAAGTGCTTATGTTTGTAATAGCATCTCATTATCTCATATTTTGAATAATCATTTGATTTGCTTTGTGTTGCATTTCATTTGTCTGTAGTTATATTTATGATGTTCTTGTTGATAAATATTCATATCTTAGATTATGTATTGCTTTTACCATTCTAAAAAAAACAATGTTTATAATAATGTCACATTAAATATCTTATAGTAAGCTTCAAAGTATATTCTCAAATAGTTTGCTATCTCCACCTTAAGATAATGTCATGTTTAATAGTTATGATTTTTTAGACAAACATTTCCATGTGATATACAACATTGAGATTAAACTTATGGATTCCAATATGTTAAATAATATATCTATTGTTTCAACATTCACTACTTCTAAATTTTATGGAAATATAAAATTTAAACCAAAGATTAATGATTCACCTAATTTTAAAAATAAGAATTAGGCCAAAATCATCAAAATAATTTCTCAAACCAAAAATATGTTTATATTTTCTACTTTTAGGAACATTCAAAAATTTAAAACATTAATAGAACCTCAAAAAGTGTTTAAACACTTGTTTGAATGTTGTTTTATTACTTTAGCTAATATATATAAAGTAAATTATTTATCATTGCCTAAAAGGTATAAAAAACCTAAACCTAAATTGTGATTATAATGAATATTATGGACATTCAATTAATTGATGCTTCAAATTATGACCGAAAATCAAAAATATCATAAATAAAAAGTTTTTGCATTGAAGGACATAATTATACATCGAACTAGTCTATCACAATGCATAATCAATGCTTGAAAACATTTAATAATCCATTTCCAAATCATGATACTAAAAAGTAAGACAATGTGCATATGATGACATCTGTACATCATTTGACTATTCCACACAAGCATGGAATTGATAATATTATCAGCATGGTTTTAATTTATTGATAAAAAGAACTTTTCATTACATTATAAGACCAAAAAATACCTAGGGATTAGTCAAACAATGGTCCTTTATACATTTATTTTTTTTCCATCATCATTGGAGCACACATGGCCTAATGATTGATAATGGTTCTAGAAAAAAATATTATTACTATCTATGAAGTACATACCATTTTTGGTGTAAATTATCTTCTATCTATCGAACCTTTGAGATCACACATTCAATAATATAACATGCTTTGTAAAGATAAGATATTTCAATCTCATGTGACACCTAATACTATCTCACCACCATAAGTTATTATTCATATTAAATTTGGGTTTGTGATACCACCAACATCTCCTATATGGGCTCATAGAGTTCTGATTCACATAGTTTCACTTGATTTATAAATTATGTAGTCTTCCATGTCCCAACATTGATTTAAAACATCTTGATATGGATCATATTGAATAAATTATTTTATCATGACATATTTTTATGAATTATTTTCTAGAGGTTAGAACAATTTCCTGAGTTTACTCTCCACATAGCTCTCCTTGGGATGATGATTACACTGATTACACATCTCCTGACTAAATTTATAATAATTAATTGACATGTGACTCTGATAGTCCAAGATAACACATTATATATGAGATCATTGGTTAACCATTATATCGTATATCTTGAACTTCATTAATATATCATTATTTTACCATAGTTTTCTTACTATACATAGTTTCTTTCTTCTATATGTTTTATCTTTCATGTGCTTTGCTCCCTTGAGTTTGATTACATATTTATACTTATTCTATATTTGACACATTGGAACTTGCATTATGTTTTACTTCAACATTATTCTAGCCACTTGATTTTCATTGTGTGTGATGTATTGGCCTTTACCCATCAATTAATCATCCTATTCCAAATGCTTGGATATATTTATGGGTGATGATATCATATATATATATATATATATATATATATATATATATATATATATAACTTCCATATTATGGTACAATGAGCTCTTTAGGAAGTTATGGGATTTTTATAATCTTCCTCCTTTTTTTATGCTTCTTTAATTATACCCCTTGGCTCAATTATTTACATTGATTCTTATTTGTATCCTATAACTTCTATTTTTGTTCGATTTAGATTTGATTATTTATTCTTATGTGCATCCATTGATTTTTTTTTTAATTTTCTAATTCTTATAGGAAATATAAATTTAAAATACATTATAATAAAATAAAAATAATTTTTAACCCTTACATTTTTTGATGGATACATATGATGCCTATATGCTTATGCTAGAGGTTTTTACATATACATGTTACAAACATGCTTCTCATGGTATTGTTTTAATGGGTAAGATGTAATATAGATAGGTTATATATGAATATGGACTTTAAGATGTTACATGGATACTCTCTTTTCTACACCCTAGGGTGCATGTTCACATTAGAGGTATTCCCTACCTTAGGGTTTCTTCATGCATCATATTTTATGGTGATATTTTAATATCTTTCCATTTATAATTTTGAGTCATTTAAATTTATTATATCACATCTTGATATTACCTACATATTGTGTGTTAGTTACACTATTACATTGGTTATATTATATGATGTGAGAATTTCATGGGTGATTGCTTTCATGTGTATGCTTGCATGTTTGAGCATATTGTCTTATTGTGTCCTTATACATAAAGGATCTTCAAGTTTTCATTGATATTGTATGTAATCATGTATTGTGGGTCATATATCATTTAATGATGGTTTTATATATGTAACTACATTCTTGTGTGTGATTTATGTGATTTTTTGTTACTATTTCCATGATCCATATCATGCATTTACTATGTTTTGTGCCATGTCCTTTAACATGCTCATTACTATTTATGGTATTACAAATATTAGAGCCTATATTTATATGGTATTTACCATTAATATATTTTGGAATACTAATTACGTACACTTAATTAATTTATCTAGACCTTCTAGGGCCACAATTATGACATTAAGGGCATACTAGTTATCCCTACCTTATTTTGCCATTGGGGTCATATTAAACTTCCATCTCTCCTTGAGATTATATTATGATATATATATATTATGCATATATATAATTAATTATGGAATGTTTTTACCCCTTATATTTCATCCATACATGAGAGTGTGTGTCCTATTGATCTTTACATGGCACTATTTTATGATCACTGTTGACTAAATTTGACTTTTAAGTCAAATTAGGGCACCTATAGGTAAAAAATTTAATTTATAGGCTTATATGGGGTGTAATATAGATTTAAAAAGGTGTTTTATAGGTAAATTAATGTTATACTAGCCTTGGTCATTATTTATTTTAGTCCCTTTAGTCATTTTGGGTCTTTTAAGGGGTTAAAAAGGTACATTTAATAAGTTACCAAATTTATTGGGAAGAATGAAGGTTAAAAAACATTATTTAATGTTCTGTGTATTCTTATGAGTCTTAATTATCTGAAAAAACTAAAATATGGTAGGTTATACAAAAGAAAAGGTAGTTTTCTTAAAGGAAAAGAAGAGTTTGACACTTGTATGACCTCCTTGGGAAGTGTGACACATGGGAAATGATTAGGAAGTACCTATTAATATTCCCCATGGTAAATTACATTAATTTTTTATTTTAAATTTCCATTTTTGAGCTAAAACCATTTTTCTCCTTTTTCACCTTTCTTGGCAAACATAAGTGACTTGCAGGTTTGTACTTGGTTTGGTCAACATAAAGAGTTTTAGGTAAAATTATTTTGGGAGGTGGTAGTAAACTCAAGGATATCAATTTACATAAAAATATTTACAATTTTGGTCAACCATGCTTTATGAACCATCCTTTGCAAGTTGACTATGTTTTTCTGCTTGTAAATCTGTGCACCGTACAGGTTTTGATTCATTTTGGGAAAGCCTATATGAACTAGTTGGTAATATTGATTTAAGATAATGTTTTATAATAATTATATTATCTCCATTATTTTTATCAAGTTTAATAATGTTTTAATAGGTTAAATTCATCCAAGTTGCAAGAGAAGCACCATTCTAAGTTACAGGTAGATTCTCACTATTTGCAATATTTTCACACTTTGGTAATGGTTTTAGAAGATGAAAATGAGTTGGTTTAAATGTATATAATGTAATATTTCTCACATTAACCTTTAGACCTCTTTTACCCAATGCAATCTCTATGAGTTTTAGTCATATGCAACATTGACATAATTTTGCCATTGATACATAATTTTTAGGTGTTTAAAGGGGTCTAGACCTTGAAATGGAGTTACCTTGACTTTATATAAGTCCGAAATATTTATAATAAACCCATATTATTATTTTAAATAGGATTCAATGGTTTTTGGAGGCTCTTATATCATGAGTGTGATTCATAACCCTTTTTACTACTTGCACACTAGTCAAATATGCATCTACAAGTGATAATACAGAGAGATGAGGCTCCTTTTGAGATGTTAAATCAAGTAATGGAGTTATTTTGGGATAATTTAAGATTAAATAGACTATAAAAAACCATGTTGGATGTGTCAAGATGATAAATGATAATATAAAACACTTCCAAAAGTTAGATGACTGTTTCAGGCCTTTTGTCTCTAAAATGGCAAAATAGTGATCATAGGGTCTTTATTGATACCTCATAATAGGATTGTAAAGAAATTTTATTAATTTTTATGAAAAATATTTATATTATCTATCATGGAGAAATAAATTCTAGGGTTTTAAGACTAGAGGAGGAGACCAATTTTTTGGAGATCCTAAGTTGCTCATAATACCACTAAAACCAATCAGTGATGTTTACAGTCATGTGAGCCAAGTTGGTCTCTCAAATCAATGAAATGAGTGTAAAAAAATATTATTATGCTGAATATGGTCTAATTTTACTAGTATATATATACTTTCCATGTGAAGTATCAAAGAGGAACATTGAATATGTTTTGCACTTGCCAAGGGTGGGAGCAGTCCGTACATAGGCCTAACACTCACCTACAATTGTAACCAAGCTGACAATGACCTCAATCAAGGTATTTTGATGTTTTTTAAAAAAACATAAAGTTAAACCAAGGTGAATTCACATGGTATATATAATCCATGTTTCATGTAAATTCTCTAAACATAATGACTAGGCCTAATTAACTAATGTGCTCACCTACAGGGGTCAAAGAGGTAGGTATTTACAGTCATGATACGGAAGGATAAATTTGGTAAGTAAAAAGTGAATGTCAAGAGGATAAGAAAATATAATATGATAAAATATATTATTAATACCTTTAGTAGATCCATGATGACCTCAAAAAGTTTGTGAATTTATGAAACAAACTTATAAACCTCTTAAAACCCTCTGTATACACTTACAACCAAATGTTGACTGAGTAAGGTAGTGAGTGGAAAGGGAGTATGATTGGTGTTGTAAGGAATGAATATGGATTATATAAACATAAATAAATTAAAATTATACTATGGAAATAAATTAGAGTTTGTTACCCTATTCTCAAGCTCAAACAAGCATACAACTATACCTACAGGCCCCTAAAGACTCCTACACAGCTAGCTAAAAGTAATATGGGAAAATAGTGAGATGAATATGAAATATAGGTATGAAATGAATAATTAATAACTAGTTCCAAATGGAAATGAAATATTCAAAAAATATCATTCAAGTTCTTCCAAAGTATAAACTATGCAAGGTTTCCCACAAATGACTCCTGTTCTGTAAGAAGCATAGTCCAAAAGGTATGTTGTTTGGAAGGTTAAAGTGCATGTGGAAAAATTAATGGATGAATAAGATTATTAATGGTGTTTATAACTTAATGTATAACCTAAAAATAAATTACCAAGGCCTATATTCATATAAGTATACCTAAATGTGTACCTTATAAAATAAACATAGTCAAGGTCTCATACACAATCTTGATTGACACTGTGTATGAAGGGTATGTAGAGGTTTAGGGTGGTGAAATATTTAAAGAATATTATTAATTTTTTTATGAAATAAATTCACTCTCTTAAATTTTAAATCATGTATGGATAAGGGTCTTAAACAAGATTCACATAGTCAGCTTTCTAACAACCCTGCACATATTTCTTTTCTCAAAGACTGTTTTGGCTTTTCATGTTTTCAAGGATCTATTTTTTTGGACCCAAGGGATAATTTTTGTGTAGATAACATTTATAAACTTTATAATGAATTAATACATTCAAATATATTGAGAAAATATGAGAATTACCCCCTATTTTATCTTAGATAGGGTGTGCTTCCCCTTGTGCATAGGTAGGTAGGTTTGAAGATGGGAAAGTAGAGATGGTCAGATGAGTTAAGAGATGTTTAGACATTTAAAATAGGTTTTAAAATATGTAAAAAAAATATTAAAAACATGTAAATCAATCACATAAGGAGGAATCTCAGTGTAATGTCCTAAGGTCCCAATTTTGCAGTCAGGCCTAGGAAGTTTGGTGAGGCCTAACGCCCAATTAGGAAGTCTTTTAATTTATAGTTGTAGATATGATTTAAAACCTATTATATAATGTTATTTTGGTTAATACATAGATTTTAAATCTATTGAAATGAAAGAAAAACAATAGGAAGGTTTAGAGTACCAAACATTGCAGGCAAACCATTAGAACAAGGTTTAGGCCAAGACCAAATGGGGGGATCATTCACCATTCCAAAATGAGATATGAAATATAAACCATTTAATAATGTTTATGGGGTAAAATAATATGTTTTAAAGTTATTATTATTAAAATTAAATGCAATAGAAGCCATTTTTGGACCCTACGACAACTCAGACTTGTAGGAAATGGAGAAAGAAGCTTGATAGGTCAAGTTCAAGTGATCACATATTTTTGGAGGATTTTTATGGGATCCATATGAGTTTAAGGATGCAAGAAAAGGTCTATAACTATGAATTTATGGAATTTTTTGGCAACTTGGATGTCAAACCTTTATAAACTAAGCTTAAGAGGGCAAACATGCCTAGAACCCTTGTTAAACCCTTACAGAGACTCGATGATGTAAAAGGAGATATAAATATGATCTAATAGAATATTTTTATCATGAAACATATTGGAACTTTTATGGGACTCACTCAAGCTACGTCAAATTCCAACTAACTATATGGACTTGTATGGATGGGGTGAGAAACATGTTATTTTTGACCATTTTTTGTGTTGTACAAGACACAAGAAGATTATGAAGATGAAATAAAATTTGGAGGGAATATTTAGACTTTTTATAACTCCATATGGTAATTTAATTCCTTGAATAAAATTATAAGTGTCCAAACTAGGTGCTTCAACTCAGCTAGTCAAAATTGGCCTAATGGACAAGCTAGTGAGAAAGGTAGAAAGCTTTATGTGAGTTGATTTTAAAACATGCCTAATGAATCTAAGTCCATGGAGGGTATTTAAAATTTTAATCCACTCCATCCTTTGGATTTTCATGAGAAATTGATTATTTTTTGGAAGCCAAGTGTGCAAGGTGCATGAAAAGAGAGTTTTCTTGACAACAAATGTTGATTGCTCACTTTTAGATGTTTCCAGAGGACTAGGAAGTAAACCAATGCATGGAGAGGCATGTATTAGACCATTAAAATTAATTAAAATCATTTTACCTGATATTAATTAGTTATGAGGTGTTAAAATAAGGCCAATCATGATGGAAAATTTTTAAAGCTAGAATGAAGAGTTTTATGCCACTTTGCAAGAGTTTGATGACATATATGGACACTTGGGATTACTAAATTTGCATGGTTAATACCATATCCTATTTTCATGCATAATTAATTGATTCTTTTAGCTTGAAAATTGTCTTTTTGACCCTTGGATTTCTCTTTAGTGTGTTCATTTTGAATATTTTATTTTGCATAAATGATAACTCTAGTTTCCTTATCATGATTTTTTCATTCTATCATCTATTTGTAGTTGGAAAGCTTCTTCTTGAAAGGCATGTGAAGTGTTCTAGGAAATGTCAAGGATTAAATGAGTTAGTATATTAATTAGTGCCCTCATAGGCCTCTTATCTAGTCCTCCTAGCTTTTCACATTCATCCATAACCTCACAATGTGACATTGATGTGAGAAGATGAAGATTAGAGAAGTGTATGTTTAGTTTGTCCCTTGATTTCAAGTGTAACATGCATATGGTTGTAAGTCATCAATATATTTGGTGTATTACCTCCTTTAGGATAGTTTTTTTTTAGTTATTTCTCTCCCTTTTCACCCCCTAAGTTTAGTTGTATTTGTGATCCAAAGTGGTACATCAAGGGAGCTAGCCATATTTAGAGATTCACCTCATCCTTAGGCTACCAACAAGCCTAGAGGTGTTTCTATTATGCCAATTAGATGAGAAGATATTTTACATCTCCTTAAAGGGTGAAAATCTAAGTGACAATAGTTTTTGGCACACCTAGTGGGACTCTTAGTCTAAGAGGTTGAGATATTTTTTGTGTTGTCTCTCAATAATCAGCCTTTAGAGGCATCTATTTAAGCATCAATGGTGACTCCAAATATATCTCAGTTGGTTAAGCAACCCAAGTTATCTATTGAATATTGTCAGTAACATTTTATTTTCTATTATTGTTTTGAATGAGGTTTCATGGATAATCTTGGTATTGAACATTGTTTTATACAAGTGGGTGAGACATTTATATCTTGTGCCATTCCCTATCAATATGAATAAGTTCTTAACTATCCTTGTCATGAAGTTTATCAACCTTGTCATGAAGTGGATCAGTCCTATAACCAACCTTCTCCATGTTTTACTCCTAGTCAACCTAGCCACTTCTCAAGCCAACCCATTTACACCTTCAAAAAGACACTCTTGGGATATGATAAGTATATGTTGGATCTTGATACTCAAAGGGGATATGGTCTAGATATTCCTAGCCATCTTATTCATAAGATGTGAAAAGCATTAGATCTTATCAAAAAGAGTGGAAACCTATTGAGAGAGCCAATTGGTAAAGGCTCACAAGTGAGATGCTTGATGTGAGTGGCATAGTTTCTTATTTAGAGGATAGGCCAAGGGTTCCTGAAAGGCAACCTCACTAAACCTATCAACCTTCATATCCACTTCCCCAAGTTTCCTATTAGCCATATATGACCCCTAATGATGAGCCAAATCAAAGATATAAAATTCATCCTTTTCCCAATTAGTTAGAGGAGAGAGTTGAAAGGAGAAATCTTGTGTTTGAAGCTAATCTTGATAGGAAAATTAAGCTAGATAATATGAATTCAAAAATCCATGTTAGTAGCCAAGGAAGTGAATTTCAATCCTCCATTGCACTCTCACATTGCATCCACACCACCTCAAAAAAGACCTCTAGTCTCAATATCCTAAGCTAGAGTAAGATAGTGGAGTCATAGGGAAAGAAAGAGGAGTAAAGTCTTGACAAAAAGTGTGAAGTTGAGAAAGAGCTTAATCCTAGATAGACCCCTCCCACCCTTCCTCAAGTAAAGACTTATAATCCTAACATCCTAAGCTAGAGTAAGATAGTAGAATCATGGGGAAAGAAAGAGGATGGAAGTTTGGTTGATAAGGAGTGTAAAGTTGTGAATGAATTTGATCCTTTGAAAGTTCCCTCCACCCTTCCTCAAGAAGCTTCTTGTGTTCCATGTCAACCCTTATGTATTATTTATGCTCATGATGATTCTTATGAAATTCAAGAGAGACCTTTCCAAGAAAACCTATCCAAGTAAATTGAGGAGTTAGAGTCAAAGACGAGGTTACTAAATCAAGGTGTGATTGAAGCTTTAGACCCAAAATAATATCTTATGCCTAAACACACCCCATCCACCCTTTCTCAAGAGAGTCCTCAAGTTAAATCAGATGTGAATGAAGTGGTTGTCAAGTGGGAGGAAGAAAACCAAGTTGTTTTAACCCAAGGTCTGCCTACCCTTCCTTAAGAACACCCAAAAGAGCCTTTTGCTTTTCATTCCCAACCTAATTTTGAGCCCTATGTTCCATCTCCACCAACTAGTTCATTTTGTCCTAACCCCATCACCATTTGCATTGATGGACATATGGTTTGGTAACCTCAATAAGAGCAATTGGTTGAGGAAAATTCAAAATTTTTATTTGAAGAAAGTGCAACTTCTTGGCAACCTTATTAGGCTAGGTCATTGGATTTCAAGATGCCTAGTCTTGGCATCACTAAGAAGGATATTGAAGATCTTAAGCCTTTGACAAACAAAATCAGATTATGGTAGCTGAGGTGAAATTTGAAAACCCTCAAGAGGTCCTAAGTGATGAAGAAGAGGCAAGTTCTTGTGTTGAATCTCCTTGTTTGGTTGATGATGAAGCATACACTCCTTGTGTTGAAGAATAAATCTTGGAAGAAGTCCTATTGAAATCTAAAGAAGAATATGACGGAGTCTCTCTTGTTGATCATAGTTATGATGCTAATCAAAGTGAAGATGATAAATTATGGTAGAGATTTGAAGACATTTTAAAAGAGTTTGAATTTCTTAAGGGGTCTACAACTCCTTTAGAGCTGGTTACAAGTGATGGTAAGAATGATGACATTGCTCAAGATGTCATAGATGATCAAGATGACATTGTAAAACATGTCATAAGTGAGAAAGAGAAAAGTACACATCAGCCTTTGGAGGTTAAGACAAACCTCTATTGGTCTCAATCTTTCAAATAACAAGAGATCATTCTTTTTGAGACCATGCCTACAAAGAAGATGAAGGTTGATCATGAGAAAGAGAGTGGGAAAAAACATGAAGTATGTAAAAAAATTTCAAGATGAATATATCTATATTGTAGACGTATTTTAAGATAGTCTACTTAGGAATATATCAATTTAGGTGCCAAGAAATAGGTTTGATCTATCAAGTGTTCAATCTAAAGAGCAACATGCTTGGCACCCTCATCCATCTCTAAAGAAGGAGATTCAAGAAACTTTCCATTTTATCCTAGAAAGGGAGGTATAATTTATTGATAGTTATATATAATAGTATATTTACTACTTCCTCTAAGTGCTTTGAGCACATGTGTCTATGTGTGTCTTTCTAATTTACTTGATTTATTGTGTGTGTGTCCTTTGCTTTATGTGGTTGAGGTAGTCAAGTGGTCTTGTCTCGATCAAAGTTTACTGTCAAAGGTTTCCTTGTTTGTCTCAAAATTAAAATGAATCCCTAATCCCAATGGACTAATAATGCGAGTAGTCTAGTTAGTATAACAGGCATACTACCCTTATGAGTCACCAATTTGTTGACCAAATTTAACTTATAATTCAAATTGGGGCACCTATAGGTAAAAAATTGAATTTATAGGTCTATAAAAGGTGTAATATAGATTTCAAAATGTGTTTTATAGGTTAATTAATCTCAATTGATGTTTTACTAGCCTTGGTCATTAGTTATTTTAGTCCCTCTAGTCATTTTGGATCTTTTTAGGGGTTAAAAAGGTGTATTTAATGAGTTATATAGATTTATTTGGAATCATGAAGGTTAAAAAACATTATTTAATGTCCCATGTGTTATTTTAAGTCTTAATTAATTGACATAACTGAAATATGGTAGGTTATATATAAGAAATTGTAGTTTTCTTAAAGGAAAAGAAGAGTTTGGCACTTGTAAAACCTCCTTGGGAGGTGTGCACCATGGGAAAATTTAGGAAGTGACTATTAAGCTTATACAAGCTCAATTACATAATTTTTTAAATTTGGAAGTGCCATTTCTAAGATAAAACCATTTTGCTCCTTTTTCACTTTTCTTGGCAAACAAATGTGACTTGCTGGTTTATACTTGGTATGGTCAGCATAAAGAGTTTCAAGTCAAATGATTTTGGGATTTGGTAGTGAACTTAGGGAGATAAATTTAATAATAATATTTCCAAGTTTGTTTAATCATGCCTTATGAACCATCCTTTGTAAGCTGATTATGTTTTTCTACTTGTAAATTTATGCACCCTACAAGTTTTTCTTCATTTTTGGCAAGTCCATACAAATAAATTGGTCATATTGGCTAAAAATGATATTGGATTAATAATTAGATGATATAATTTATTTTTCTAAATTTTAATTATGTATTAATAGGTCAAGTGCATCCAAGTTGTAAGAGAAGCACCAATCTGAGTTACAAATAGATTCTCACTATTTGCAAGATTTTCACACTTTAGAAATGGTTTTGGAAGATGAATATGAGATTTTTTACATTTATCCAATGTCATATTTGTCCCATTTAACTTTTACCCTCTTTTACCCAAATTAATCTCTATGATTTTCAATCATATGCAACATTCACATAATTCTGCCATTGACACACAACTTGTAGGTGTTTGAAGGAATCTAGCCATTGAAATGGAGCTACCTTGACTTGATATAAGTCATAAAAAGTTGTAATAAAACCATATTATAATTTTTAATAGGATATAATTTTTATTTAAGGCTCTTATATCATGAGTATGATTCAGAACCCCATTTATTCCCTGTATACCAGTCAAATGTGCATCTACAAGTGATAAGAGAGATGAGGCCCCTTTTGAGGTTATGAATCAAGTAATGGAGTTATTTTGGGGTCCTTTTATATTTAAGAGACTATAAAAAACCATTTTGGAAGTGTCAATATGACAAATGATAGTATAAAACATTTTCAAAAGTTAGATGACTATTTTAGGCCTTTTTGTCTCTAAAATGGCAAAATAATGATCCTAGGGTTTTTGTCGATACCTCATAATAGGGTTAAAAAGTGCATATAAAGAGGATAAGTGAATATAATATAATAAAATATATTATTAATAACTTTATTAGAGCCATGTTGACCTCAACAAGTTTGTGAATGTATGAAACAAACTTATAAACCTCTTAAAACCCTCTATATACACTTATAGCCAGATGTTGACTGAGTCAGGGAGTGAGTGGAAAGGGAGTATGATTGGTGTTTTAAGGAATTAATATGGATATATTGAACATAAATAAATTATAATTATACTAAATAAATCAAGAAATTTTTTTTACCCTATTCTCAAGCTCAAACAAACATGCAAGTATACCTATAGGCCCCTAAAGACTCCTATAAAACTAGCTAGAAGTAATATGGGTAGATAGTGAGATGAATATGACATATAGGTATGAAATAAGTCATAATTAATTAAAATTTTCCATGAAATATTTAAAAATTATCATTCAAGTTCTTCTAAAGTATAAACTATGCAGGGTTTCCCACGGATGACTCTTGTTCTGTAAAAAGTACAGTCCAAAAGATATATTATTTGGAAGGTTAAAGTGTATGTGAAATACTTAATGGATGAATAAGAGTATTCATGGTGTTTATAAATTAAATTAAAAACTCAAAAAAAATTCCCAAGTCATATATTCATACAAGTATACCTACAAATGTACCTTCTAAAACAAACATAGTCAGGGTCTCATACACAGTCTTGATTGGCAAAGTGTATGAAGGGTATGTAGAGTTTTAGGTGGTGAAATATTTGAATAATATTTTTAAATTTTTGATGACATAAATATAATATCTTAAAATTTAAATCATGCATGGATAATGGTCTAAAACAAGCTTCACACAGTCCACTCTCTAACAACCCTACACACAGTCCTTTTCTCAAAGACTATTTTGGCTTTTCATGTTTTGAAGGATCTATTTTTTTGAATAAAAGGGCTCATTTTTGTATAGATAAAATTTATAACCTTTATAAGGCATTCATATGTTCAAATATATTGAGAAAATATGGGAAGTACTCCCTATTTTATCTTAGATAGGGGGTACTTCCCCTTGTGCACAGGTAGGAAGGTTTGAAGATGGGAAAGTGGATATGATCAGATGAGTTGAGAGATGTTTATGCATTTAAAGGAGGTTTTAAAATATGGAAAAAACCTGGTAAAAACATTTAAATCAATCACATAAGGAAGAATATTAGTAGAATGTCCTAAGGTCCCAAGGTTACAGTTAGGTCTAAGAAGTTTGATGAGGCGTAGTGCCCAATCAGGAAGTGTTTTTCATTTATAGCCTTAGATATTATTTTACACGTATTGGATCATGTTATTTGGGTTAATTTAAATATGTTAAATCTATTTAAATTTCAAAAAAACCAATAGTAAGGTCTATAGCACCAAACATTACAGGTAAGCCATTAGAACAAGGTTTAATCCAAGATCAATTGGGGGGGGTCATTCACCATTAAAACATGAGATATGAACTCACACATGTTTAATCATGTTTATGGGGTAAAATAAGATTTTATCAAGATATTATTATGAAAATTGAACCCAAAGGAAGCTATTTTTGGACCCTAGGACAACTCAGACTTGCAGGAAATGGAGAAAGAAGCTAGATAGGTTAGGTTCAACTACTCACATAATTTTGGGGGATTTGAATGGGATAAATAGGAGTTTAGGGATGTTATTAAAGGTATTTAACTATGAATTTTTGGAATTTGTTGACAACGTAGATGTTAAACCTTTATGAATGAAGCTTAAGAGGGCAAATAGGCCTAAAACCCTTGTTAAACCCTTACAGAGACCTAATGATGTAAATGGAGATAAAAATATAATATAATTTAATATTTTTATCATGAAAACTATTGGAAATTTTATAGGATGCACTCAATCTACATCACATGCCAACTAGCTATACAAGATTATATAGATCGGGTGAGGAATAGGATATTTTTGAATATTTTTTTATTTTGTGTAGGATACATGAAGAGTATAAACATGAAATAAAGTTTGGAGTGAATATTTATACTTTTTATAACTTTATATGGTCATTTAATTCCTTTAATAAACTTATAAGTGTCCAAAATAGGTGCTTTAACTCAGCCAGTTAAAACTAGCCTAATGGACATACTAGTGAGAAGGGTAGAAAGCTTTATGTGAGTTGATTTTAAAGCTTGAATGATACTTATAATTCCATTTAGGATATTTAAAATTTTAATACACTCTATCCCATGGATTTTCATTAGTAACTGATGCATTTTTGGGAGCCAAGTGTGCAGGGTGCATTAAAAGAGAGTTTTTTGATAGCAGATGATGATTGCTCACTTCTAGATGTTTTCAGAGTTCTATACCTAAAAAAAATGCATGGATATGCATGTATGATAATATTAAACTTAATTATAATCATTTTACCTTCTCTTAATTATTTATGATGTGTTCAAACAAGGGCAATCATGAAGGCAATTTTTTTGAGCTAGAATGAAGAGTTTTATGCCACTTTGCAAGAGTTTGATGACTTGTATGGACACTTTGGATTCCTAAATTTGTATGGTTCATCCCATATCATATTATAATTGATAATTAAATACTTCTCTCATATTGAAAAGTGTCTTTATGACCCTTGGACTTCTCTCTTCTCCTTTCTCTCTCAAGTTCTATAAGAACTAGCTATTTTGGCATTGTAATCCATGCTCCACCTAAGTATGGTGAAGCCTTGCTCATTTTTATACCTTTTTATCAATAATAAAATTTATTTTTATGTATTCCATGACTATTATTAGTGTGTTAATTTGGAATATTTGATTTTTCATAAGTGACGACTCTAGTTTCCTTAGCATGATTGTTTCATTCTATCATCTATTTGCAGCTAAAAAGCTTCTTCTTACAGGGCATGTGAAGTGTTCTAGGAAATTTCAAGGATTGAGTGAGTTATTATATTCATTATTTACCTCATAATCCTCTTTTATAGTCTTCCTATCTTTACAAATTCATCCATAACCTCACAATGTAACATTAATGTGAGAAGATGAAGATTGGAGACGTGTATGTTCAGTTTGTCCCTTGATTTCAAGTGTAACATGCATATGGTTGGAATTAATCAATGTATTTAGTGTATAACCTCCATTAGGATAATTTTTTTTGAGTTATTTCTCTCCCTTTTCACCCCCAAGTTTAGTTGTGGTTGTGATCCAAAGTGGTACATCAAAGGAGCTAGCCCTATTTAGAGATTCACCTCATCCTTAGGTTGCCCACAAGCCTAGAGGTGTTTTCATTTTTCCACTTGGATGAGGAGAGATTTTCCATCTCCTCAAAGGGTGAAAATCCAAGTGAAAACAAGTACATGAAGTTATTTTGAGAAAAACTACATAGATATTTTTTTAAATGATGATTAGATATTTTCTAATACATGATGAATTTGAATTTTTATTTTGAGATGAGTGATTGTAAAATAAGGTTTTTAATTAAGGGGGAATATGTCAAAATATTTTAGGTTTTTCACAACTGAGAAAAATGATTCAAAAAATAAGATTGAGTAAAAGATTTTGAGAAAAAATGAATGGAATGATAGCACAAAAAATGGTACATTTATCTATTTCCTTGACCAATAATTTTATTGAGTTGTTATAACTTCTTGTGAAGTGTTATCTATGTTTAGGATTTGTCTAAAAACACTCTAATCAGAAAAATGGAAGTGCAGTTTTATTTTTTAGCACCACATTTTGAGTAGCACTGGGTGTATTAATTCCTATACTCACCTTTCAAATTTTATTTTTTTTCAAATTAATACGTTTCAAATATATGACATTTAATAGTTATTATAATTTTAAATTATTTCTAGTGATGATAGATTTTCTAAGATACAACCAATCCTTGTGGATGGAGCCTATGTTGAGCATAATTTGATTCATTCATATTTACCTAAGTCAAGATACACAGTTCAATTTATTATTTGTATAATTTGACACATCCATGCATTAAATTTCATATGCACATAAAACTATGGGTGTTATGTAGACACAAAATTTTAGTACAATTCCATTTTCTATAATGTTGTTTACCTATTTTTGCATAGTTGGTCCAATTGTGTATATTTGGCTATTTTTAGGACACTCCCTACCCAATACTACTCTATCTCTATCCTTTGATTATTATATATTTATTTAGTGTACATTGATCTTAATTTTTATTATCATTTATCTATCTTCTTATATGTTTTTTCCCACTCTATACATTTGTCTCTCCTAGGATGGATTCAATAGCTAAAATTTTATTGTCAAATCTATCCTATGTATATTCAGTCAGATAACAAATTTATCCTCTATGTTTTGTGTGTCCTTCCATCTTGGCCTGATTTATTGTGCTTTTGATTCATATATTACACTTTTACATGGTTGGCCATTATGCATGTAATGTATTAAATAGTCTTACATTCTAATCATTCCTATTCATATACTAAGTATCAATTAATTTACCAAGTATAATTTAAGTATGAGACACATGATTACTTCTCGCCTACCTTCAAGGTAGATCTTAATTTACACATTTAAGGCTACACTTGAAATTGAGTCTTCCACCTTGATACTTAAATGATATTCAAGCTATCATGACATCAATTACTTATACTAATTGACATTTTAGATTAATGTTTATGTAGTTGCATTAGTACATCTATGAAAGAGGAGGTTAGACTATTCTAAAGATTCTATTTACACAACACTATAAATACATGGGGTATAATTATAGCATGTGAGTTATGTAGATACAAATCCCTTGAGGTTTCCCAAACCAAATACTTATTTCCACTCTCTTTTCATGTGCCATGGTGAATTAGGTTAAGAGAACTAGAAGATAAATTCAAAGAGGCACAAGAACATAAATGTATGAAATCAAACAATTCAATTTATATAGAAAATATAGATTCAAAACAATGAGTAATACATATTTGATTCACTATATCACATCATGCAACATAATACACAAAGCATATTCATTGGTTAAATCCTCCCATAGAAAATTTAGTGGAATATTGATAGGTGATGAATATGTTCTCTAAAAGATAAAGCTATAGATTTCACAGAATGCATCATCAACACTTTGAGACCATAACTCAAATAATATAAATATTTTCCCCAAGTATGTTTATTTCATCATTATTTTACTTATATTGTTTATTGATTGTCTAAACATCTCATTTAATATTTTATTCAACTAGGGTAGATCTATTTTTTTTTGTTTTAGAACTATTTTTGTTAGATGTTCTTTATTCCCTTATTTTAATTATTTTTGTGTATCTTAATTCGCTCTAAATCACTAATAGTTATATAATATACTTACATGGTTTATATTAGGATTCAAATTTAAATTATCTACATGTTTGTTTGATCATGTGTATGTTATCCTCCTCTAAAATACCATGTTTTATATTTATTGATTTGGCTAAAGATATAAAAAAATAATTTATAGAAGAGAAGCTAATTAAGGGAACAATTTAGGGCTTGCAAATTGAAGTTTGCTTATGAAGTGAGAAATCCTATGGTTTGTGGATTGCTTCATAAACTTTCCTTTTAAGTTTAATTGTTATCAATTTTAGATTTATGGACACATAATACAAGAGGATAAGATAATATGGAATAAAATAAATAATGTAAGAGGAAATCTAAGAAAGTAAAAATCAAATATTATTAATATATATTAGAGAAAAGCTCCTTTAATTAAAATGGTTAGACATGAGGTAAGGGATGGTAAAAATTGTTTGACACATTTCTTGTGTATAAAATATTGTACACCATTGAGGGATGTGACATGGTGGTTTCATGATATACTATAGAATTTAATTGGGGAATTTGATCCATTATTCTCCCATATATTCTCACAATCATGGTTATATATAAGTGTTCTTATATTTGTATATATTCAATTTCTATTGTGTTCCATATTGTTAAAGTATTCATAAGATCACATAATTCCATACAAACTATTTAATATGAACATAAATATGTACTCTAGAGTGTAAGAAATAATGAAACTATGTAATATTTCAATACCATTCCATAATTTTAGTTCTTCAAGTTAGAACATTCCTCAAGCTATCAATCTTTAGTTCATACTCCATGATATTATTTAACAGTCAACTTATGCATAAGGATTTGAACACTTGTCCATGAATTTCATTTTTTAGTCACCTTGGTGGAGATTTATGAACATTTTTCCAATAAAATATTTTATTGATGACATCTAAAAATTATTTTTCCTTTTGCAATACTAGATTTACTAACACTATTTTACCTTATTTTAAATTAATGTGATCTAATAAGATATAAAATTCATAGTATTCAAATTGTAAAATATATGGAAATAAAAAACATCTTAATTTTATACTTGAATATGATAGAGCAATAATAACTTAATATAGATAGAAATTGTATGTAAAGGGAAATGCAAATGATCTATTAAATAATCCTAGTTCGAAGAAGATAAATCCTACTGAGACTTCTGATTGTTGATACATTAGATATTCAAGGTCATGACCAAGATGCATTTTATAGACCTATCCAAGGGATATATTACCATAATAATATCACTAGGAAGGGTTCCAAATCCTCCATTCAAGTAAAAATATGCAATAACCCTAAATAGGTGCTATGTTTTCATATTCACAAAAGTAAATGAAAAGTAAAGTAAAGTATAATTTAGTGATTACCAAAGCTTGTGGCACAAAGTGGTGGTAATAAAAATGAAAAGTAAACGTGCATAGGAGATATATAATCACATCAATGTATACAAAATCCTAATTCATAGGAGAGAAGAATGAGGATCAAAGTTAGGAATACTTACCTTTGAAGATGAACTTGTCAAGCCTAAATCTCTCCCTTGGACAAGGTGCTTCAAAAGAGGTTGTTATGGTATGTAAGGATAACAAGGATAACTCAGATCTAGACTCCATAACCTATCTATGCATCCAAAAGACTTTTCCACAAGATAAGATCTGTATCTTCAAAGAAAGTATTGAAACTGTAATCTATACTCCTCAAGTAGAATGGTTGATAATTAGATGTGCAATATATTTTTATTCTAATTCACTTCCTTCCTAAATAAATGATGAAATGAAGGTGTATATATAGTTGATTCTAACCTAAAACTTTCTAAAATTTTAGCTAGTAGGGTCAACCCAGTCAAGTCTATATTGTTATTGATAAAAATAAATTAGGTCTTGGTCTAGGTTAGCCAAGGGCCGACCTAAACCCTAAATAAGCTTTGTCAATTAGAGTATAGGGTTAATAGGTCCAAAAATATATTATAAACTATTTAAAAGGGTTTTAGGCTTGGGAAGGGCTAATGAAAGTGGAAAATGACTAGATGAGGGTTTAAAAGAAGAGGTAAAGCTTAGGGGAATGTTTTTAGGATGTGGGTGTGTAGATAAAAAGTGTTAGTAAATGGATAACAATCCTTAAAAGCACTAATGGTCTACCCACTTATTTTTTTTACCCCTTAAATAATACACTCATAGAGATTGAGACTCAACAACTTCCTACAATAAAGAAAGCATCTGTAATTGATAAAGTTTGAAAATATTATGTTCATACATATTCCACACTCAAAGATCATCACATGTCATAGGTGTAATAGGGGATGGTGATTTGAGGAAAAGAACATAAAAAATAACAACATTGAAGCTAAATAAATTGCAACAAAGAGAAAATAAGTTAAATGAAAGGATAGAATTGAAAAACACATACCTTTACTTACCTTAGTGATGTAGATAAAGAATGAGATGCAATAAATGTGAAGGTGTCCAATGTAGGGACCATTAGGTGAACATGTAGAAATTAGTAGAAAAAGAGAAAAAAACAAAATTTTCTAAAATATAGACATGTAATAGGTGAAAATATCTCTATGATGTTAGGATTCTAGAATATTTTATGGTTAAAAAAAATATAGTAGAAACAAAGATATGGTCAAAATATAAAATCTAGTGGTAAATATTTTAAAGGTAAATAATTTTGAATTCTAAATATAAATATGGTGAAAAATAATTCATTTGTTATTTTTATTATTTTGAGAAAATAGAGTTCTGATAGACCTAGATTAAAACCAGAGAGCTATCATGGTGAGGAGATAACAACTAAGATGGGGGGATGTATACAGGCTGTAATGAGTACAAAACATGTAAACAATTGTGAATTTCAAATTTTTAAATATTTTTATTTGAAATTGAGATAAATATATAAAATTGAGTGGTAGGCAAAATCTAGGCACCAGAATGAACCCTAGGAAAATTTTAGGTGAACTAGGGGTAGAACAAGGTACTAGGTAAGAAGAAGTCAGACCAATAAATACCTAAGGTATTTATGGTAAATGATTAAAAAGTCACCAATGTGGAAGAACAAAGTAAAATTGGTCAACTTATTCTATAAGACAAGCCAAAAGCAAAGGGCTGACTGCATAACAATGGGTCAATTTAGTACTCTAATGGGTGGGTAACTACATAGAAATAGGTTGAATTAGATTTCAATGAGGATAATGCTGACTACATGTAAGAGGCCTGACTCAGTTTGAAAAATGAGGTAGATATAGTCTAATAAATGAGGTTGACCATGTATGACATGATTGATTTAGTATGCTAAATCAAGAGGATGGATGATTTAGTATCAAATAGGCTAATCTAGTTAGAAATGAATATGGCCTATTTAGTATCATAGATAAGATATAAGGCTGATTTAGTATTAAATGGGCCAATTCTATAGAAATATTAGGAACATGAGAAACTAAATCAAGCTCACTAATTTAAGTAGTTAATTTATGAGTTTTTAAGGATGTATTTCAAATATTTATGAAATGGAGATTTGATACATGCTTTTTTATTTTATATTTTAAAAAGACATTGGAGGTATTAGTGCTTGATAGATACATCATGGCTATCAAATTTACTAGATTATTTGGCTGATGTGAATAAAGCATGATTGGTGACACTAGGTTTTGGAGGCATCATGGGGATGAGGTAGATCCTGCTTAGTGTTGATCTCATTTTCATGTTCTTTGGAGTATGGGAATGGCTGACCAACACTTTTTGATGGGTGGTGGATGGGGATATAATTGAGGTGGGTATCAAACTAGAGGATGTCCATACATTACTGGGACTACTTATAAGAGGGACATCGATGACCACTAGCATACCAAATGATCTAGAGGAGAGACGAGCACTAGCCTAATGGGTGACATGATCCTCTAGGATATATCTTAGATTGAAGGTGATTTTTTTTCTATATTTTAAACATTATAGATATATGGAAGGCCATGATATGACTTATAATAGCATGGGTGTTGTGTCACAAGTCAGATGGCAAAGTACTGCTATACATGACAGCCTTGTGCCAATCCATCTTTGATCAAGGAACACTCTATGATTTTAGGGCTATCATCTAGGTCCATTTAATGTATGATATGTATGGGATAATATCCATAGGGTAGAATACCATAGGGCCTATTATTTTATTGAGTCCTTAGATATATGAGAGGTTCCCTATGTATTGGCTAGTTAGGTTACCCCATATGGTCAATGATAGGTTACCTCGGGTCATGAGATGGAGACAAGACCATGTATCTTAGGTTGTAACCCATGTTCCAACATTATAGACTATCACACAATGGGATATTATGTAGAGACCCTAAAAAAATCACTACTATATGGTCTAATTAGTTGATCATTGATACATGGTTGACATGGGTGTGGATCACAGACCACTACACCTCATGGGTAGAGTTGTATTTGATGACACACTTTCCAAGTAAGTTCAAACTCTTACACCTAGTAGACCCTCTAGTAGTACTTGATTATTGGAAACATCATGTTAGAGAGCTAAGGGGGAGAGAAGGATGAAGAGTACCAATAGAGATACCCATGATTAGGTCATGACATTCTAAACCATAGATTGGTCAAACATGGTAGTATGTGGTAGTTAAGTCAATAGGGGGAGATGACATGAATGTGGATGCAGACCCATAATAGGCACTATAGTAGTACTAGAAATAATGACCACCATGGCCACATAATAGATGATGGTACCATTAGTGAGATTAGGCATAGGTAAGGGCTATAGCATAGGAGGAACCATTAACCACTCCAAAATATAGTTGGTTCATAGAGGCACCTCTAAGGAGAGGATCATGGCATGATCAAGTGGCAACTCTTGGATTTGCACTAGTGGAGAGGTAACTTATAGAGGAGGTACTTGATAGAAGATTAGATGGGGAGAGTGTGCTTGGTATATGAGCATATGGGGAGATAGTGGTTGGTGACATTAACATTGGTGAGAAATGTTTTAATTTTGATTTAAGCTTTGATATAGGACACTAGTTACATTTGATTATAGTATATAGATACATTTTAAGATATCTATGTGATCTATCATCTATCTATTTTTTGTTTTATAGATCTTATGACATGGGATATTAGATGGAGATCCCTGGTTATGGTTGTGCACCATGATATTTTGGATGGGGTGTTGGCTCCATACAACCCCACCACATTATATGATCTTATGGTTATATCTTCACTAGGCTAGGCAGGTTGGTTTAGACTAGTGGGGGAGGTCATGAGGTAGTTTTAGGCATGTAAGGATGGGTTAAAAATAATGATAGGGGTGGGAGAGGAAGAGGCACAGACATGCCAAGCCTTAGATTAGAGGAGAGTAGTGCACATGGCTACCACTATCTAGCTTAGATAGGTTTAGGCCTAGGTGGCCAATCTACAGGGACATGTAGTAAGTTTGAGATCCTAGACTACCTCATTACAACATAACATTCAGAGGGGACTATCCCAATCATCTATGGGTAGTGTGGTTAGGCCATAGGATAGGCATGATGGATCCCAACCTTAGAGCTGTATCTATTTGTATTTTGTACCTTGTATTGTATAAAACACATGATATATATATATATATATATATATATATATATATATATATATATATATATATATAGATTTTGATATTTGGATTTGATCTCATGAGTTATACATGGTTGTGGATGTTGATGCATGGATATATTTCTTTCTATCACATATATTTAGCTTTTATTATATATGTTATGGGAAAATATATGTCAAGTGTTTTATTTTCTAGAATTATGTGATACACATGCATGGTTAAAAATAAAAAGAAAAAAATGACTTTGAAAAGTATAAGTAAAAGAAAATAAATGTACTACACACTATATCATGATGGGAAATGTGTAAGAACAAAAGATGACTAAATATAATAAACCAAAGATGGTAAAAAGGGTAACAAATGTTTTTAAACCATGTAAAAGATTTGCACCAAGTTAAAATAAATAAAATTACACTATATCACATTGGAAAGTATGAAAATATGAAATAAAATGGAAGGCTCATAAAAATCAAATGATATAAAAATAAAATAATTAAGTCAATCAAGCATACTAAACATTTTGGGAAGTATAAAGAGAAGATAAAATTAGAAAAATGAAATTAAATCAATCACACTAATTCAAGCTGGAAAGTATAAATTTTTAAATAAAATAGTTTTAAGCTTACATGTGATTGAAAAATAAGAAGATAAAAGTGAAAGATCACTAAAGTCAGCATAAAACATACTATATCAATATGGGAAGCATGTCAATGACGTGTAACTCATAATCAATCATTACTTATCTCAAATTTGATACATATAATTTCATTGTGATTTGAGTATTGGAATATTTTATGAGGAAGGCCTGGTCCTATCCATGGTCTTACACTGTAAATCACAAAGGGAACACCAATGAGGTGGAAATAACTATGGGAATGATTTTAAAAGGTGGTTGTAAACAAAAGGCCCGGTTCTACCCATGGTCTTACAATACAACTCATAAATGAGATTTTTAGGGGGATGATCAATTAACAAACAATATTTCTTAAGGATAAATATTAGGAGTGTTGTAAATTAAAGAGGGAATATTAAAATAATAATATATTCATCTATGATAAGAACTTAGGAAACATGAGGCACACTAAGTACATAGAAAAGACACCAAGTGGCTAGTGAACTTCAAAATACAAAGGATACCTATTCATAATAAGCACAAAGATGTATATGTAAATAAGTGAGATACTAAGATTGACTTATAGTGGTTGTAAAAACAATAAAAATTAAAATGGACCTACCTTCCCACAACATGTTCCCCATTCCTCAGGGCCTCTTACATAGTCATCAGTCTACTAGGAAGATTGGGTACTTGTATGAGAAAGTAGGTATCACTAAAATATATTTTTTATTCTCCTTTTCAAATCTACTAGCCTAATAAACCCTAATGGATCTCAAATATATCATGAGGCCAAATGTGGAGTTTTAACTTTGATTAGAAAAATGAGAGGTGATTTGAATCACATCTTTTAGTATGATTTTACTTTTAAAATTTGTGTGTAGCCTTATATATCATTGCTTTTTATTTAAATGAATTGGATTTTAAATTTTTATGGCTATTAAGATTCTTCCTTATGGATTTGGAATAACCAACATGAGGGATAAAAATGATACACACAAATGAGCTTTAGACTTTAGCTAAAGGAAGTTAAGTATCCAAAGACATGATAGACTAAACACTTAAGATTAACTATGAACTAATATGCGATCTCAAGTTTCAACCATGTGTATGCTTAGTTTATGAAAGGAAACAAGGGAATAAGGAGAGATCAAAAATGGATCAATAAAATAAAACTACAATGAGATGAATTATTTTGTAATTGATCGCATCATAAAATAGGATTACTAAGGGGAGCAGGGTTTGTATAACCAAGTCACAATATTAATTATCCATGTTGGATGAGATAATGTGAAAAAAAAACATGAAAAAAATATAAATAAATTCAAGAAAAAGAGGTTAAATATTGAACATAAGCATGTAAAAAGAATCCATAAGAACAAAATCAAAGAAATTAAATCATATATAACATGGAATGTGAAATATAAATATCCATGTAAGAGAGATAAGGGAAGAAAAATTTGACACAAAGTCAAATGATATTAGATATAAAGAAAATTAGGTCACAAGTCTAATATAAAATCATAATGAAGATGAAAGTGAAGGAACACCATGATATGTTCATAAATACTGATAAATCTATCCACAAATATTATCCATAACATCTAATATATATCTATGAATTTAGACCCTAACTACATTAAGAGTCTCATAAATCTTTAGGGAAAGCTATGAAAAGGTAGCTCATCAAATATCCTCTACAAAAATGTAGGTATCACTGAAGGATCAAACTCATGAGGGTCCTCATCCATAAAATACTCAAGAAGGGGAATATGATTGGTATCTACAAGATAGGGACATGGGACCATCAGTGAAGAAGGAACCATGGGTGGGGGAGAAGATGCAGGTGGTGCAAGAGACACAAGTGATGAAGGAACCACAGGTGGAGTAGGAGCCATAGGGGAAGAAGGAGGAGTCTTATTATGTAGATGACTTATAGGAGGGGGAATAGTAGGCACATAATGGTCATAAGGTGATCATGAAGATGCTATTATAGGATGTGATGATGATAAATGTGAGGGGTACTTCACTGGTGCCAAAGATAATATACCTATCCATATTTGGGAATATACTCAAGTAATTATTGAGCATTGTCATTTATTATTGAGTTTTGGAATTGATGTTGTCATTAATGTTAAAGTTTCTTGTGAAGGTGCATGGTCAAGTAAGATTTGAGGTATGTGTATGATGAGTTATTATACCAACATAGTGAGTGTTATTTATATGAGAGAGAGTGTAATCATGGTAAATGAGGTTGATGTTAATTAGTTATTTTGAGACTAGTGTCTAAATGATAAAGGTTAGTTGCTTGTGTGATGTGTCGAAGTTGCTTGAAAGAGAGTTGTGAGAGATCAATGAAAATTGAATAAGGTGATGAGAGAGTGTTGATGTATGAGAGAAGTGATATGATATTACTATTTGAAGAGTTTTATTATGTCAACTTAAGTGAGTACAAGTCTGTGTGTCAAGTGTTTAAGAAGGCTAGTCATGGTCCTAGTCATGGCTTGAAGAGACCTTGTGAGTAGGTATGAGCATGTAGCATGGTGAGATGAATGACATAGGCATGAAAGGTTATATGAGGTTGTGTGGTATGTGAGTAAGGTGTTGAGATCAAGGTCAAGAGGTATGAAGGTTAGTTTCAGTCGTAGTGTGGTTTGTAGATCAAGGTCTAGAGAGCAAAGAGAGATAGTATAGCTTAATGAGGTATCAAGATTAGTTTACAAAGAAAGTGTGAGTAGGTGAGAATTGAAAAAGGTGATTCAAGTTCATTTAAGATTATTCAAGGATTTTGAGGTTAAATTTTGAAGGATAAGGCAATAAAATGTGTTATAAAGTCTCTCAAGTGCATAGATTGAAGGGTTGCCAACTTGAAAAGGATTTTATTGTACTCATTAGCTCATCAAATATTTGCATGGGAACCTAAGCTATTCATGGTAGATGGGGAAGGGTCTTAAATAAAAATTCTAGGCATTATTTTTTGGATTTAGGGGCTATGCTTTATGAGTGATCGTGAAGAGTGGAAATAGGTTTAAACCCTCTTAGAACCCTAATAAGGACCTGATGTTGAATATTTTGATCAAAAGTGACTAGAATGGATTGGTATGCTTAGGCAAGCTATTAGATCTTATATTGGACTTTCCTAGGTACCTCCAAGTGGTGTTGATTAGAGAGAGGAGAGAGAAAATGTTGAGTTACAAGATTATTTTTGAAGAAGTTACTGTAACATTTAAAAGTTACATTGGACAAAGTTGCTACATGGATGAAAGAAGTGTAGACACCTAAAACTGGCCACAACTAGCTTCCAATCAGATTTTAGATGGATTCATACCAATCATTTCAAATTAAGACTAAGAATCATTAAACATCCCAAATTTTCTTGTACATTATTCATCAAAGCTCATAATGTTGTTGAGGCATCCCTAATTGGGGTATCCTATCATAAACAATAAAAACCTCTCACAGATTCATCTCTAATCATCCTGTGGCATCACAACATGCAATTTGGCCTATAAACCTATGAAGAGGGGCACATGGACATAAAATCAAAACTTGAAAGACCTAAATGGCTAATCTGAATTAATTAAAAAATCTAAACCAAATTAAATGCCTAGTTGAATTATCCATGTGTAATTAATGAATTAATAAAAAAGGAAATTTAAAAATATGAAATATCTTAGCTTTTCATGATTACCTTTTATGACTTGTCAAGCCTTTAAAAATACCTCAAAATATCTCACCCATGCTTATTCATTGAAAATCATTAATTCTTGACACCTTTTAACTCTAATGGGGTTAATTAACTCACTTAGGTTAGGTTTGAACCCATTTCATGTTTAAACTACACTTTAACTCACCTTGAGATAGGGTTAGTTCATAAGCCTATAAATACAAGCCATTGCCTATTGAAAAGAGAACTTGGAAATTGTAATATTATAATGTCAAAAATATTGAGCCAAGCTACATCAAGCAAGCATTAGCCATATAGGGCCAATAATGGTACCAAGGAGAGAAGGAGCAAATAAAACTCCATTGTTAACGACTCTTTGAGCACAAACTGAGCAAGCCATATAATGAATCATTTGGAGAATTCAAAGAAGGTAAAATATTGTTTTTATTTTACATTTTAGTTGTGTTTTTAATTGGTTTTATTCATTAAGCTCCCCCTATGATCTAGGCTTAGAGATGTTAGCATGTTAGTGTGTTGATTTCATTATTTTATGGAATAACACTTGATCTAATCTCCTCTCTACTGTCAAATTCCTAGATCACAAATAACATGATCGGTAGGACATAAAGCATCCCATGTACTGAAAAGACCAAGATGCAATTACAAAATTTTCAAATGAATGCTTGAATAAATAAAAAATTGGAGTTTTAGCTTTATTTTTGTCATATTCTATTATTTTATATTAACTCAAATTTACATATAGACCCCAACATAAGTTTGGCATAACTAGAATCGGTTATATCTAACCAACATCAGTTCTAGATAACTATTATTGGTCAAGGTATAGGGTAGGACATGACTTAAAAACTAGGATTTTGAGTCTTCTTAGCAATCGTAGTCATTATTTCTTGGTTTCATTAACCTATTTTTTCTCTGCCTAATCATTTGGTTATAGGTTTTATGGATTTTTTTATAATATCTTAAGCTAAAAAAAAATTTCACATCATTTTGGTTTTTCCTTCAAGTTCATAGGTAGCCAATATTGATATTTATTGACCAACATCAATTTATTTCCAACCAACATTAGTTGCCTTATAATCGACATCAGTCATAGGTGATCGATATCAGTCTCTGTGTAAAAAATATAGAGAAACCTGAGAGCTATCTTTTCAAAACTTATTTGCTCATTCATAAATGTACTTCAAAGTGGAAGGAAACTCTAACTTTTTTAGGACCAAGGTGAGAATAAGACATGATTTTTCAAGTTTAATCTCTTGAACACTTAATTTTGGTGCCTAAAAAGAATGGTTAAGTCTTGAACATTTAGTTTTAAGTGCTTAAAAGGAACCTAGGTGATTTGTGTTAAGTTTCTTTGTGAAAATTATTGCAAGTTTTTCCAATTTAAGCAAAGGGGCCAAAAAACTTCATCAAACATTTCATTTTCTATATACTTAGATTAAAATCTTGAAAGTGTTTGTTTTATACTTGTTTGTTTGTTTGTGTAAACAAAAAGTGCGTGTATGATCTCCCCCCTACCCCTTATAGGGAACTTGGGTGACCAAAAGTGCCTTTTCCTTGTAAATGTGTCTTTTTCCAAGGCATGAAAAGAATGTTATCAAGGCTCTCCCCAATACCCGTATGGTTTGGGTGATCTAAAAGTAACTTCTAAAGGCTTTTCACTTGATCATTTATGTTATGCAACTTAGCTTGTGAAGGGGAGTTTATAGCTTCTTCATGAGTTCTTTAGAGAATCATTGACCTGGGGTTTCATCTCCTAGTATTGTTTCAACCCTACTCCATAATGGGGTAGATAAATCAAGGTATGCATACTATGAGAGCCAAGGATTTTAGTGACTAACCTATCCTTTCATGATAAAAATTTGAGTTTGGTCTGGTTAACTAGGGGATTCCACTAAGTAGTATATGGATGGAATCACTATGTGTAGACACCAAAATTACTTCACACACGTGTGTAACTTCCTATGTCAAAACCCACCTTAATCCCCTTTTAATAATTAGACTTCCTAAACCATGATTTCACGCCTCATGCATTTAATTAATTCAAAATATTTAATTAAGTTAATTAAAAACTACTTATGCCACCTTACTTGGCCACCTCATCCTAAGACTAATTCTTACCCTCTGAGTGACCTCAAGATTTAGTCCCCTAATCCTAACTACCTATGACTTATTGTCACCCCTAACATAAATTCCTAACTAACTACACCCTTATTAACCTTTCATTTCTACTGTTTCCTAATGGATACCACACTTGGTAAGAGAAGGAACATAAAATAGGCTAAAAATAGCCCTTTTACCTATTCTCATTCCATTGACATTGGTCAACCCATGGTCAATGTTGATGGGATTGTAGACATTGATTACTTAAGACAAATTCCAAGCTAATATTCAAGTCAAAAAAAAAAAAATCAATCATTCATGTATAGGCTTTAGCATTTGACTTTTTACATCTAGGCTTACTATTACTCTACACAAATCAGTCTAGATTAAGAATTGATATACTGCATAGAGCTTGGGTTCTTATGAATTGAAATCACACACTTGTGTTTTCTATTCACTTATTACTTCAACATGCCTCATTAAAGCCATCTATCTGGCACTCATAGTTCATCCATTTCACTAGCTAAGCATACCTCTATGTTTTGTAATTCCTTTAAATAATCATTTTACAATTACTTTACGTTATACTATATACCATTTTATGAACATCTTGACTCTCCATATGAAGGATTTGAAAAACTCCACCTATTTCCCTCTAATTCAAACATACCAACCCTTTGTTTAGACCCACTTGAGCCTTACCCACTCCCTTATGACTCTTCTCACCCTCATAAACCTAACCCAAATCTACCTCCCAGCTCAAAAAAGTCTCTTGCAACCTCCATAAAAATTTATTGCCCCTATCAACATCAGTCACATAATTGACGTTTATCATATATCCTTATTGACATCAAAATCCTAATCGACATCTATGACTATGTATTTCCACAAACTTATCTAAGCCTACCTAAATAACCTCTAAAAACACCTATAACCCACATTACCTGAACTGTGTCACTCTCTCCTGCACTCAAACTACAAGAATGGTATGAATATCTCTCTCTTACTCTCTCTTTCATTTAATTATTCAATACCATTTTGTTTCAAAAAGTCTAATGTCATCCCTAAGGAAGTTTGACACCTCCAAGAAGAAGTGTGTAGCTTATCATCCCACTCATATATCTACTAACAAATATTTTTAGTGGTAGTGATTTCTTATTTATAGGTAGTCTTCCCTAGCCAAAGAAGAGTCATCAACATCATCTAGATATGATCTGAAACCAATCCAAGTTCTCTCTAATCTCTAATCCCTACTCTTCATCTCTGTTTCTCCTTAAACATCAAATAGATTCAAAATTTAGTGAAACATTTCTAGCATGCCCAGTGGGACCCTAGAGTTTTCCTTAGGTTCATTGCTTGTTTTAAGTGTTCATATAGGTGCATTATAGTGAAAATTTCATTTATTTCACTTTCTTCCTCACTTTTTCCTCAAAATGAAATATTCAACATTTTATTTTCTATTTAAAGGCAATAAACTAAAATTTCTTCTTCCTTGCCACTCTTCTATTTTTTTTTGTCTCTAAAAGAAATGTGTCATTTTTATTTCAACCTAAAAATAATATCTTATTTATATATTTTTTTTCATGCACATTAGGATAGTGAATTTCATTTTATTCTCCTATTTCATCATCATTTTCATTCAAATCAAAACACTTCAGATTTAGGTTTAAAACTCACTGCACTTCATTATTTTCTACTGCATATTAGCTCACGTAGTTAATTACAAGCATTATGAATGAATCATAGTAAAAATATGTTACAATATCATATCACACTCATAAAAACAAACATATAAACTCACCTAAAATAAGGTCCATCAATATTTCATCACCTAGTGGATCACCTTACCCTACTTGGTTATCCTACTTGGATTTCACCACCAAGGGGAGAACCCACTCTATTCTCTGGCAGAGTATAAAATATATACATAAGGTATATTTTTCCTAAGTAGCCTAGATTAGATTTAGGTATGTGAAGTGTAGGGAATAAGCTCCTATAACAAGCCATGTACCTAGTCTAACATATATTTCCTCTTTAGCACCAAAACTAACCTAATACCAACTCTAGATTATTTTCTAGTACCTTTGGTAACCAAACTCTCATCTCACTATCTGATTAAGGCATAAGCCAACACGAGACTAAAATTAATCTCTAGGAGTTAATAATTAGTGGTTGTATGTTCTTTTTCTGCTTTTCTATTACCTTTTGTATGTTGGAGTTGGTAAGGATGTTTTTTTATTGATTTACAAAATCATCACTATTTATAATACTCAAGTTGTATAACCTATTATATCAAGTTTTTTGAGTATTCATCCTCCTTATACAAACCTATTACATCCTCTATTTTTCTTAGATTTTTCCTTTGGGTTTCTAAAACGTTGTATTTTTCATCTCCCAGGACATAGTGACTGACATCAATTAAGTCCATAGATGTTGGTAGACTTTAACCTACCGACATTAGTCAAGTGACCGACATCAGTGACTATGTAAATTAGTTATTTTTATTTTTCTAAAAATAGAAAGCTAAAACAACATACCTACCTACACCCAAACTTAGTTTTTCCACACTCTATCACTAATATAGAGTCCTAAGACTATTTATACTTCTTGCATGGTATTAATGTGAAACCAAGCCAAAATTCTTGTCAATTACACAAGCTGACAACCACTTTCACCTTCCCCTCTTGTTGCTAATTATATCATGGAGAATACTTCATATACAGATCATACTCCCAGCCCCAAACAAATTCCCATTATGCTTTAAGGAGATTAATATTTTTCTAGATTTTTTGATCACAATATGACAGCCCTTTAACATTACCTTTTCATGAGCCAAACCTACAATTCTTCAGGTGACCCACATTATGGTATGCCAACTTCTCTAATGGAAACAAATTCAATTTTTTCCATCTCTACTATGTTCCCCATGATTACTCAAACCAAAACTTCAATAAGTAACCTAACCATAAATAATGTCCAAAGTTTAACATCACCAACTGCCTAGTCTCACCTAACTACTATCATGACTTCCCTGCCTTCACAACCACAAGTAGTTCAATTAAGTCTAACCGTATTTTAGAATTTGGTGGTACCCATCCCATCTACTCTCTCACCTATAATTACATAAGTTAGGACTCACCCTTCACCCAGTATAACCATGCCAATAACCCAACCTAAAATAACATCTAACCAAAGCATAGTCTCTAACTGAGCAGGATAAGCCCCTTTCATTTCTACCCCCAACTTATGACTCACTACCCCTATGTTTCATCAACACAACTACAAAAAGCTATGTCATACATTCCCTCTACCTCTTATCAAGTTCCTTATTACTTAGGGGGTATTTACCAAACCAATCCTCCTCTAGACCTCATTAAAATGCTGATGGAAAAAATGCTTAATCTAGAGACATTTGTGTTAGGTTCAAATAATGTGTTATCTTATGATCATATATGCAATGAGCCCATCCATCCTTCTATGTCTATTCTCCCTTATCCATTCTAATGGAAACTCCCCAAATTTACTCACTTCTAGAGTAAAGATGAACCATAACAACATTTGTGATCATTTAGACATGCTTGTTATTTAATAGGGCACGATGATGCATTACTACTTCACACCTTCCCTTTGCCTCTTTCGAGTGCTACCTAGATTGGTATAAATCTATAACTTGGAACTCCCTTTTATCATTTACCTAACTTTCACAATTATTCTTATACCATTTCTCTATCAACATTTCCAAAATGGTTTCTATTACAGACCTTTATTCTATTAAACAATTTGATGATGAGTCTGTTGTAGATTTTTTCACTCATTGGAAAGGCTTAATCAATCAAATCTTATTCTCTTTACCTCAACCTGAGCTTATTGAGATCTTCTCAAGGGAATGTAATAAGCACATTTCATCCACACTCCAAGTACAAACTTTTTGCACATTTGATGAATTCTTTACAATGGCGTAAAAACTCAAGATTCAGGCTATAGATGAAGATAGAGTCAAATTACATAGTAAGAATGCCAATTCCAATTCAAATTACTCCTCTTATTATAAACCTTCTCCTTCTAACCAAAAATCTAAAGGGTCTACCAATGTGGTGGTCATTAAATCAACTTATTCCACAACCACAAACCAACCTAATTCCTCAAGCTCACAAAATCTAACCAAGTAATTCCAAAAATGATAGGAATAAAGATGATACACTACCATTAGGGAATCGTATACATCAATTTTGGAAAAGCTATTACAATAAGGATCCATAACCCTTCCTCAAATCAAGCCTCCTATATAGTTTGATCCCTCCCATTTTATTCCTACTTGGTACAAGGAGGATGAGTTTTGTGGTTACCATCATGTTAATGGCCACAATTCTAATAACTATAAAACATTCAAGAACATTATTCAAGACATGATTGATAGGGGTGATCTCATCTTAGATAACCCTAATGCACCTACTAATCAAAATATGGATGTGTTCAAATAGCCTTTTCCTAACCATTCACCCAATCAAAATATTGTTCACACCATGACTAATAACTCATGTAATCATAATATACATATGATCAAAATGGTCTTTCCCTTACCTCTAGTCTAACCTATCCCACAATAGGAGGCACCCATTTTACCTACTCCTCTCCCACAGTCAATTTAGTTTATTTTTCCCATCATTCCTCCTTGGGTAGAAGAGCCTACTTCACCTATTCCACTCCCATGTGAGGAAGGGCCTCTTTTACCTCTCCTTTTGCCATAAGATGAGCCTATATTGCCAGTTCCTTTTGCACCCATCTTACCTATCCTCTTACCACTTGAGGACCATGCTTTACCCATTCTTCAACTACATGTTTAGAGGAACATCATTCCTATGCTATACCCTCTTGAGGAACCTACTTCACCTAACTCTCCTCCATCGATAGAATGTAGTACCCTATCCACTCCTCCTTTACCCCTAGAGGAACTAGTGTTATCTACCCCTATATTAGATGAAAGACCTATTGTGCCTACTCAAATTTAACCAATTTTAATGCTTTTTTTACTTATGAAAGATCATACTTTACCTATTCGTCACCCACATGTTGAGGGAGCAATGATACCTATGCTCTACCCCCTTGAGGGGCCTTCTTGACCTACCTCTCCCCCACTAGTGGAAGAACATGCCTCTTCTCCCATCTCTATCAAAGAAGACCCTATTGCACCTCTTTCTCATCTTTGGCTTGAGTTAGCAGAGGCCAACAATTTTTATCTTTCTCAATTACCTAAGCCTTCTAAAGAAGCAACCATAAGGCCTACATCAACTTCATCTAAACCCTTTTCATGGTTAGTGAAAAATCTAAAATTTCTTAACTCTATGAAGCTAGATCATGCATCATTTTGGGACCTACTTAAAACTCATTATCCTATACAACAAGTGTCATCCTCTATCACCAATCCTCTCACTACCCTTTACCCCAAGGTCTTTGATAAATTTAGAGCCTCTTCACTAAAATCATTATAAGCTTGTCTTTCTATGTCAAAATCCTCACCCTCAAAGGTGTCTACCACATTAAAACAGATCAAGTCTTTAGGCATTCGCCCGGTCTCTAATCTAATTCATCCATTGGTGAAATTAGATCTGACTCTCCAACCATAAGTTGGAGTTTCATAGCCTAAACTAAGGAATAATGCTAATCTTCCTAGATCTCATTTATCCTTCCCTCTTCCACCCTCAACTTTGCCTTCAATTTTTGGACCACATCCCTCTACTTTAGTCAGGGCATCATCAATCCAAGAAAAATAAAAGGCTAAGTTACCACCATTACTACCTCTACCACATAGTAGGCATTTCATATCTTACACCATGACACCTACCAATAAGAAAGTATCAACAAAACATGTGGCTCCTCCACCACCTAAAAAGGTGCCATGCAAAATCACCCTCGTGACTCATAAACCGAAGAAGGTGTCCACTCCTATTACAATAACAAATGCTATCCCACTTATAGGCTCTCATATATTTTTCTTATGATAGTTGTTACAATCCTCATTAATAATCCTTTCTCCCATTAAGCTTTATAATCCTCTTAGACTGAAGCCATCTTAGTTTGATGACACACAAGTGTGTTTATATCATCATTCACCTGGACATGATACTGAGAGGTGTAAAGCTCTCACAATAATCATTTGACAACACTTTAATATCAACACTCTCTTTGTTGATATGCCCATTAACCTTCCCACTATTCTACTCATGGAATCCATAATGGCTCATACCATTCCACCTAAATTCAAACCCAAAGATGTTGTCATACCCCCTTTGCCACCTCATTCACCTATGTTTCAGATCAACATGGTTATTGTGGCCATGTAGTTATGAAATCAAAAGGATAATGGAAAGGAAAAGGTAACTACACCTTGGGCTCCTCTATTCTCCAAAGAATATCCTCCTTTGAATCCAAAGATTTCCATCTTGGGTGTCTCAAAACCAACATCTTCTGAAGTTATTCAAAACTTAATGGTGAAACAACTTCACCAAACCCCTATGAAAATGTCCTTGTATGAGTTAATATAAAACTCACCCCAATACCATTAAGCTTTGATTAGTTATTTTCAAGTGGTTGAGGTACAACTTGATGATCCCCAACCTCTTACAACTTTGGTCAGTTTTCTTAACACCATCTCCCTGATTTCTTTTAGCGATTCAAAAATTCCACTTCAACACCCTAAAGATTAGGATTAAACCTTTTTATCACCATATATATAAATAAAACTCATGTAAAAAGGGTCATGATTTATGGAGGAGATATTATTCATATTATTTCCACCAATGCCTACAAATAACTAGCCCTTCTTGATAATTGCATGTCTCAAACTGATGTGGTGCTTTTCTCCTTTAATGATACCATAACTACTATGGTGGGCACTATTATCTTACATATTTGTGTGGGTCCCCATATAATTATTTATCTCTTTTATGTTATAGAAGGATATTTTTAATACAACATACTACTTGGATGACCTTGGATAAGTGCTATGGCATGTATGCCCTCAACTTTGTACCATTGCATCAAGTTTGAGCATAATGGGTAAGTGCATGCTATTCCTACCGACCTACCTCCTTTCAAAACATGCAATATGAATTACAACCCTAATGATGTTCTCATTATATTAAATATATCATATCATTCAAATTATACTTTTGAATCTTCCATAAGCTCTACTACCCCAATTACATAGATATCGACAACACAAATTCCTGATAAAGACCCCATGGAGGAAACTTTCAAGCATTTATCACTTGAAGAATATCATTTTTGACAATTGACATGTTCCATACTCCACAAGAGTATGGAAAGATTAATATGTACCCCAATTATGATCCCCATATTGGGATGGTCATCTTATATGGCCCCCCTAACCTTTGAACTAATTTCACATATGAGGGAATTGATCGAGCTTCTGCTATCGGCAATCCATCCTCTTCACCACAACTATTTACCTATGACTTCTCTTTCCTGAGCAAGCCTAGCTTCACTCATAGCTATATTTATAAGTGTTCTTAGAAAAGATTCAGTTTGGATCATTATGAGTAGGGTGTTCATACACCCATTAAATATCCCACCAGCAAAACCATTGAAAATGCTAAAAAATGACATGGAGTGGGTTTTGACAAACCAACTAAACATACCAAAAATTCTCATATACCAATTATGAAAGAACTAGTCTCTCCTTCTCCATCCTCTCCTCCACCATCACCTACAAAATCAGAGGTATCTATACCTCCTATTTTTTTTCAATAAACACCATCCATTTAGCCCCCCTCACCTATCACCTAGTTAAGGAAACAATGTCCTTTCCTCTCATTCATCCTAAAATGATTGATGAAGACTCTCCCACTATAAACACTATCCAATGTCAAGATGATGATGCTATTTTCACATACATGGGTGGAGATGATTCTTATATCTAATGATCACTCCCATTTAAAACACAAGCTGTGTTAAATAAATCAACCATTGATATTAATTTGCCCTCTCATGATAACCCTCATGTACTTAAGATTGGCCAATATTTGGATTCCTTTGAGCAAACACATTATGCCACATTCATTAATGACCATAATAAAGCCTTTGCTTGGTGTTATAAAGACATGCCTAGTATTAACCCATCTATCATCACCCACATCATTGTCACCAATCAAGATGTAAAACTTGTTAAGCAGAAGCTTTGAAAAATGTATCCTCATATTGATCTTTTTGTCAAAGAAGAGCTCTAATGACTCCTTTATGTTAACTTTATTCAACCCATCAACTACCCATAATGGGTTTCCAATATTGTTCCTATCACAAAAGTGACAGGGGGAATCCACATCTGCATTGACTATCATGACCTAAACCTTGCTTGTCCAAAAGATGACTTCCCTTTGCCAAGTATCAACCAACTTGTTGATCTAATAGTCGGCCATGAGATTCTATCAATTATAAATAGGTTCTAAGGTTAAAATCAAATCTTGGTTGCTCTTGAGGATTAACACAAGACAAATTTCAGTACCCCATGGGGGACTTACATCTTCCATGATCTCCTACATAAAATTATGGAAGACTACATGGATGACTTACTCAAAAAGTATAAACTTCACCAAGATCACTTGATGATTCTCAAAATCATATTCACTCATCTCTTCCAATATAACATTTGACTAAACCTAAAGAAATGCATCTTTGTTGTCATTTTTGATAAACTCTTAGGCTTTATCATTTATATCCATGGTATTGAAATCAACCCTACTAAAGTTTGAGCAATACTAGACATACCTTCTCCTACTAATATCAAACAACTCCATAGCTTACAAGGCAAGCTTCAGTCAATCTTTCGCTTCATCTCATAGTTGTCAGATCATTGCCAACCCTTTCACCATCTCCTCAAAAAAGATGTCTCTTACTATTGGAATATAGATTACCAGGAAGCCTTTGATGCCCTCAAATGATATCTCCTTTCCCCATCGATTCTTATTCCACCTAAGGAACACTATCCTTTCTACCTTTACATCTCTATAATAGACCATTCTATGGGTGCTATGATTGCACATTAGGATGAACACCATCAAGAATAAGTGGTTTAATACATAAATCACAAACTTATTGATTATGAAACTTGATATACCCATACCAAAAAGCTTTATCTTGCATTGGTATTTGTAGCTTCCAAGCTCCATTATTACCTCTTAAATCACAAAACATATATCATCACCCATATTAATCCCCTTAAATACATGCATTTTAAACCATATCAAAATTAATGTGTAGTTGGGTGGCTCATGCTCCTTGCTGAATTTGACTTGGAATTTATTCAACAAAAGCCCATCAAGGGGTAAATGATCAATGACTAGTTAGATGCCACCCCTTTACCTAACAACAAACCTTCAAACCTCAAATTATTTGATGAATCTATCATAACACTCTCCACTGATGACATCTCCTATCAAATGATGATGTTATTTGATGGATCTAAATGTCAACACAATGGGTGTGTGGGGGTCATCCTCATCCCTCTTGATGGTGAGCCTATGACTTTATCATTTAAACTAGATTTTGAATGTTCTAACAATATGGATGAATATGAAGCTTTGATCTCAGGGCTTTAAATGACTATTTTCTTGGGTGTCAAATCACTAACCATTTTTGATGACTCTTAGCTAGTGGTTAATCAAGTTAATGGTTCTTACCTATGCAAAAGTGAAATTTTACAATGATATAAACATCATGTGGATACGCTATTAAAATCATTCAACTCCTACCTCTTGTAAACTATTCCTCAATCTAATAACAAGTTTTCTGACATAATGGCTTCTCTTGATTCACACATACCCTCTTCACCCTCTTCCTCAAAAATCTACATCACTGTACATCTCTTAACATTGCCCTCGTATGTATCAACTAACATCATTTTTATATGTAATGTAACACACAACCCACATGAATTATGGTACAATAAACTCATGGATTACCTCTCCTTTTCTATTACCCCTCTTGACCTCTCTAATATGGGAGACGTGCCTTCATGAAATGTGTCACCCATTACACTATGCTAGGGGGACTTCTCTACAAGTGAGATTTTTTATGGTTTCCTCCTTAGATGCCTCACTAGTAATAAGATCCCCTTTGCCATTAGGGAAGTTCATGATGGGATTTGTGGTGGACATTTTAATGGTAACATAGTTTCCAAATGTATACTTCAACTTGACTATTATTGGCCAATACTCCATCAATACTATAGTGATTATGTTCTGCATTGCATCAAATGTCAACAACACACTAACCTCATTGACATTCCAAGCCATTCCTTACAAGTCACCAAATACTTCTTACCCTTCTCCTAATGGGGTTTGGATCTAGTTAGTGAGATTAACCCTCATTCATCTCTCTATCACCATTCCATCATTACTGCTATTGAATACTTCACTAAGTGGGTCAAGGCCATTCCTCTCATCTCTACTAAGGATATATTTTTTTTTTGACTTTATCAATCATCACATCATTTATCATTTTGGTGTCCCCTATAAAATTATAACAGATAATGACAAATCTTTCAAAAAAAAGACTATCTAAAAGCTTGATGACACTTTTGGAATCAAATTAAGCTTCTCATCACCATACTATCCATAAGTAAATGGATAGGCAGAAGCTTCTAATAAAACCTTAACCAAAATCTTCATGAAGGTAGTTAATGATATTGGTAAGGATTGACACACACACATTCCCTTTGCTTTTTGGGCTTACTGCACTAGCATTCAAACCCTTAAAAGTGCTATGCCTTTTTCCTTAGTCTATGGGATGGAAGTTGTTTTGCCTTTTGAGGTCCATATTACTTTTATTCACATCTCTCTACAAGACAGACTTACTAGTGATGAATTTTGCCAAGAATGTTTGGCTCAACTTAAGTTGCTTGATGAATGTTATCTCATAGCTCTCAATCACCTCCAAATATATCAAGAACATATCAAACATGCTTAAAAAAAAACCTCAAGGAGTGAGATTTTAATATTGGAGATCTCATCTTAAAGGAAAATCAATATGTGACGAACATGGAGAAAAGAAAAAGGGGTACATTTTCTCCTAGTTGGCTTGGACCCAACATTATAACTCACAAGTATGGCTTAAGAACTTATCACTTGTCTTCTTTCGAATGAAGGCTAGAACCCAAGCCTTTAAATGCTTTGCACCTATGACCATTATTTTGTTAATCAAGTGATGTTTCACCTCATGTTTAACTTTAAATCATCCCTTGAGCAACCCTATTACATTCATCTTCCTTCCTCTTATCCCTTATTCCTACACACTTAGTTAACCTATGAAGTGCTATGGTTTTGCCCTCAAAGTGGAAAACCTCTAAGCCTCTATAGTCTTATCCATGACTAAAGTTAAAAAAAAAACAAAAAAACAAAAACAAATGGGATACATAGAAAAGTTATAATCTCTTAGGTCATGATTCTCAACATAGACTACTCCCTTAAAGGACAACTACGTAACTAGTACTTGATACACAAATAGACTGATCCCTTGAAGGATAGCTATTAAAAATAAAAAATGAAATCTTAGACCACTCCCTTAAAGGATGGCCAAGACAAGATTTATTATCAAGGAAAATAATGGCTTAGAAACTTCTTGTATTGATCAGCTTCTTATGACTTCAACATAAATAACATCTTATTGTAGGCTTCCTGCATTGATCAACTTACACAAAAAAAACTTAAGTCATGGAATTGCCTATAGTATCTCTCAGGTTACTCAAAAAAGGGGCATACTGTCCCCACTAAGAAGGTTATGCTACCCAAACACTCTCATTCCTTTTACCTTTTTCCCCTCAAACTCTTTCAAGGGACTTTGAACTCACTTAACACAAGGTGAGTACGATGCTTCTATAATAAAAAAATGATCAAATAATGCAAATCATGAAAGAGGCTCATACTCCTAAGCCTATTTATGTTGTGATTATGGTCTTTGCCAATATGCGAGCATCGTGCCTCTTCCTTTCCCTTCCCAATCACATGCTAATTTCTCTTCTGAGATTGCATCTCATGATAAGATTCAATCAGGTTCTCACCTTTCTACTAATATTTCTTGATTATTAGAGTTATGTGCTTAAAAAATATTCTCACTCACATACCCATCTCAAGTAAAGATACTCAGAATAACTATCCAAAACCATACTAAAACTATCAAACCATTGCCCATTAATCCATTTCATATAATCACATGTGACATCCACCAAACATGCAATCATAGTTTCTCTAAATAAAAATAAATGGGAAAACTATCAAGCCTACGCCATTTATTTTAAGCATACACCATCACAAATATGAAAAAATACTGAAATAAAAAAACATACCCAATCCATTCATTTTAAGCATACATCATCACAAATATGTAAAATTGCTAAGATGAAGCCAACCAATCAACTATGCATATACCATTACACATATGGGAAATGCTAGTCTAAATCAATTAACATGCTTAGAATTAACATAACATTAACATAACATAAACATCCAAATCATCATAATAACTTCAACATCATCACGATCACATATACACATCTCAAAATAAAAAATACTCACATACATACATACATACGTATATATATATATATATATATATATATATATATATATATATATATATATATATATATATATATATATATATATATATATATATATCCATTGACATACATTCATATTCAGCACACACACACACACACACACACACACACACACACACACACACACACACACACACACACACACACACACACAGACACACACACACACACACACACACACAGACACACACACACACACACACCGAAATATATTTGTGTGTGTGTGTGTGTGTGTGTGTGTGTGTGTGTGTGTGTGTGTGTGTGTGTGTGTGTGTGTGTGTGTGTGTGTGTGTGTGTGTGTGTGTGTGTGTGTGTGTGTGTTGAATATGAATGTACGTCAATGGATCATATCAGTGTCATCTCTCTCAAAAATTACATATCTCATCTTTAGCTCACAGGCCAGTGTTTATACAATATATATAAAAAAATCAAAAATATTATCAGGCACTTAGAATACTCAAGGCTATAGTCATGGTCATGAAGAAATAGTATCATCACCACTCTCTACCTATCTATGTCTGCATGAGTTAGAAGTCATGGCACGTGTCACTGATATCTCCTACTCTCTAAACTTAGAATACCTTTGAATTTATGAGAACTCCTTGATGGCTTTCTCATAGTATGTAATATCATCTAAAGTAGTGTTATACCTCGCTAGAGATATAGTCTATGATCGACCCATCAAACCTACTATAAAACCCTGCACAGGACCTTGTGGTGAAGGAGGAGGAGTAGCTTGTCTTACGCCTTTCAAACTATCCCTCTCTACTAGCAATGTAGTAATCTGGCCCTGTAATGCCTTGACCTATTGCTATAATATCATAACCTACCCCTATAAGACTAACACCTATGCTTATACTACATCTCAAGCTTGTACTGCTACATCTCAAGCCTATACCACTACATCTTGGGATTATACAACTACATCTCTCTCTCTCTCATCACTCTCTATAAATTTTGTGGTGGCCTCTTGACCTAAACCATGAGATGCAAGCCTATCCACCATGTAAGATAAGTTAATATGCATCTAAGATCTACTACACCCAGGCCTGCTGACAACTCCTCAAAATCTAACCCATTTGTCTCTTAGGGTAAAGGTAGGGGTGCATATCTATCATCCCTCCTATATAGAGGAAAGGCAAGAGGCACATCTTGTAACAAGCCAAAATTTCTCTTGACTCATGCCATGGGTATCATCTCTAGCTCTTTAGCTTGTCTCCTTCTGACTCATAACATGCTCTATAAACCAACAAGCTACTTTACCTATCCTCTAAATGTCAGGTATGTCAAGTAGGGCCTATAATATTAATATATATATATATATATATATATATATAAGATTCAATCCATCTATCATACACCTATAATAATTAATGTCTCATACTTTTCCATCTACTCATGTTTGGGCCATAGCCTCTCTCGACCATCTGAACTTGACCCTAAAACTAGCTATAATTATGGTGGGTAGCCGAAATTTCTATGTCACTATGATGTGCTTATATGCCCAAAAATGGAGTAAATTCTTGACACACAAACTATACCATCATTACAACCTCAAACCCCATAACTCTCTGTATAACTATGCTAAAAAAGCTAGTCCTCATGCATACACTATCCACTACTCAACCAACCATACCAACACACATGTCAATGTAATAATAAATCTCCCCCCATCCATGTCTGGTAGTGCATATACTATAATCCCTATCATTATTAGGATACTCAACTAATGCTACTCCTCATTAGTAGTGTACTGTGGCTCATATTTAAAGATCACTGAATGATAGGTCACCTCATTGACATGCTCCCCAAATAATGTATCCATGTGAATATCATACTCCTCTATTAAACATTGGAAGAACTCCTCACCCTAGAGTAACAACCATAAAATCCTATACACATCTTCCTATGTCACTGTCAACTCTCTAGCAGGTAAATGGAAGGTATTGGTGGTGTGATCCCACCTCTCTATCAAAGTTATCATCAAGCTAACATCACATGTAACTCTATAATATCATTGCAATCCTCCTGACCCTACAACTACCATATTCTCCCACTCATCCATGGTGACATCCTTCCTCATCCTCATTGGTAGTGTAGGTATTTGATCTCATAATGTCAACTCCTATCTAGCTTTCATCCACACACATAAACCTCAAGTAACATACTTTCCAATATAAAACTCCACCATTTTTTCCCTTCTCTTTGGGATAACTACATTATCCTGAGGCCCTCATCTAAGATATGTAGGAAACACTTAGTCAGCATGGGGTCTTCTAAGGTTAGCTTGGATATATACCCACATAAACCCTAGGCCCAATTGCCTATCCCTAAACCCTAGGCCCAACTACCTATCTCTAAACCCTAGGCCCAACTACCTATACCTAAACCCTAGGCCCAACTACCTATCTCTAAAACCTAGGCCCAACTACCTATCTCTAAACTATAGATCTCACAGCCTATATCTTAAACTCTAGGCCTCATAGCCTATATCTCACACCCTCGACCCCATGACCTATCTTTTAAGCCCTAGGTCCCATGACCTATTTCAACCTCCCTTTTTCTAACCACTTCCCTTAATAAATATTTAACCATACCTCACCCTTTTTCCCTTCACATTGGGAGAACTACATTAGCCTAAGTCCCTCACCTGGGCTATATAGGTAGCACTCAATTGACATGGGGTCTTTTGAGGCTAGGTCAACCATTAGGCTCATTGACTAACTCAACTAGGGATCCAAAATGGGACTTTTCTTCCTATTTAGGTTTTTTCCCTATGATCAATGTCAGTTAAGGCTATCAACATTGATGCTAAATGTCAATTGACATTGGTGCCTTGTTGATCGATGTTAGTGAGCCTTAATAATATTAGTGACTAGTTCAACCCTAGGGCTGAATAACTCACCTCTCAAATTTAAGTGTTTTCCTAAAAACTACCCCCAACCCCTCCCAAATTCACCTAAACCTATCCTCACCCCATTTACCACCCCTATAATTTCCATCTCTCCCCCAACCATAAAAAATTATCCCAAATCACAAATTAACAACCTTAAAATTAAAATTCAATACTCGAAGGGCATCTTACCTCATCTCTCCATCTCCTTTAGGCTAGAATGGCTGACACTTGTGGTGATATGCCTAAAGATGGGTCCCGTCCTAATTTTTCCATCTCTACCCACACCAACACTCTCTTGGTCATATCGTGGCCCACCAAATTCTCAATCCAACCCTCACTCTCACACACTCTTCTCAACCACTTATCTCTCGCCAACTCACCATAAACAAATAGGGTAGAGCTATCCTATGCGCCACAAAACTTAGAGCTCTTTTTATCCAATAAATGATTACAAATGAGTTTTGGTGGGCTATCAAACCCCCTTTTTTATATTTGGTCACCCATCAACATTGATAATCTTGAACTAAGACACTGATATCAACAATACTTGCTACCGACATCGGTGACATAACCAACATTATCAACTTTAAATTAGAGTTTTTAACCCCAACCAACACCCTTTGGACTACACCCTTAGTCTAGGGTAGCTTGGAGATAACATATATCTCCCTGACCATGATAAAAAGCCTTAGAGATCACATATATCTCCCTGACCATGAAAACAAAACTTGGAGATCACATATATCTCCCCAACCATGACTACTAACCTTAGATATTACTAAAATCTCCACCCATGATGACTCTGAATAGAGATCATGAATATCTCCTTGACCATTGACCCTTTTGAAACAACCTTGCATTTATTTTCTTGACCACTTATGCTACCTTGCTATAGTTGGCTATTGTACACCCACATGTATATTAGGTGTTTTGGATCATGAACAAACCAGTCCTATCAACTATAACCTTTTGTGTTTAATAAGAGCACTTCCTACCTCAGATACCTAAAACACATGGACCATTAGAGCTACAAATTTTATCATTTTAAACTTATTATCTATCACTTACAAGCTATGATTTGGTTATTTATATCTAATTCCTCCTTGCCTTTACCTATTATTTATTGTGTCAACTATAACTCATAGTAGTATACACAAAATTAGTGATGTTACCATGCTCTCACTCAACATCCACCCACCCAATTAAATTCTTATCAAACTAGTACTCAATTCTAGAATATCCTCTGTTAGTTCCCATTTTGATTAGGGATACCTCATCCCATACTTAGATCATCCATCTCCTATTTTTGTCTTACAACTTATTAGCACAAATTACATGATAAAAAGGGGCAAATGTATACACCAAAATTACATCACACACATGTGCAAATTGCTATGTCAAAACCCCTCTTAATCCCCTTTTAGTAATTAGCCTTCATAACCCATGTTTTCACCTCTCACACATTTAATTAATTAAAAATATTTAATTAAGTTAATTAAAAACTACTTATGCCACCTTACTTGGCCACCTCATCCTAAGAATAGTTCTTACCCTCTGAGTCACCTCAAGACTTAGTCCCCTAATCCTAACTACCCATGACTTATTCTCATGCCTAACATAAATTCTTAACTAACTACATCTTTATTAACCTCACATTTCTACTATTTCCTAATGGATACCACACTTGGTAGGAAAAGGAATAGAAAAGAGGCTAAAAATAACCCTTTTACCTATTCTCATGCCACCAATGTTAGTCAACCCATGGTTAACGTCAATGGGATCATTGATGTTAGTTACTTATGACAAATTCTAAGCTAATATTTAGGTTATTAGAAATTAGAAAAATTAATCATTCATGTACAAGCTTTAGCATTTAACTTTCAACATCCAAGCTTACCATTACTCTACACAAATCAGTGCATATTAAGAATTGATATACTACATAGAGCTTGGATTCTTCTAAAGAGACAACACACACTTTTATTTTTTATTCACCTATTGCTTCAACATGCCTCATCAGAGCCATCTATCTGGCACTCATAGTTCATCCATTTCACTAGCTAAGTATACCTCTATGTTTTATAATTCCTTTAAATAGTCATTTTACAATTACTTTATGTTATATTGTTTATCATTTTACAAATGTCCTGACTCTCATTGTGAAAGAGCTAAAAAAATCCTTCACCTATTTCCCTCTACTTCAAACATACTAACCCTATGTTTAGACCCACTTGAGCCTTACCCACTCCCTTATGACTCTTCCTAACCTCACAAACCTGACCAAAATCTACCTCCTAGCTCAAAAAATTCTCTTGTAACCTCCTTGAGAACTTATTTCCCCTTTCAACATCGGTCACATAATCGATGTCAATTATATATCCTTACCAACATTGGTAACCTAACCGACATCAACAGCTATGTATTTCTACCAAATTCTCTAAGCCTACCTAAACAACCTTAAAAAACACTAATAACGCACATTACCTACATAATGTCACTCTCTGCTGCACTTAAACTACAAGAATGGCACAAATATCTCTATCTTACTCTCTCTTTCATTTTGTTATTCATTACCATTTTATTTCAAAAAGTAGACTATCATCCCTAAGGAAGTTTGACACTTCCAATAACAAACATGTAGCTTGGCAGCCCACTCATATATCTACTAACAAATTTTTTTGGTGGTAGTGCTTTATTATTTGTAGGTAGTCCTCCCTAACTAAACATGATTGCTCAATATCATCTAGATATGGAATGCAACCAATTAAGGTTCTCTCTAATCTCTAATCCCTACCCTTCATCTATTTTTCTCCTTAAACATCAAATAGATTCAAAATTTATTGAAACACTATGTAAATGAATAGATCCTTGCATAGTAAGTTAATTGTTATGAACTCAATTGATGTGAGGAATATCTAGTGTTAATCACACTTGGGACCATCTAGATGGTAGAAAATTTAAGCATTAGACAAACCCCACTTGTTGTCAACATATTATTGATGCAGGGTGAGTATCCCAAAGGCCCATGTCACCATATAATCTCTTGGGAGAAGGGGGGACGTAAAAACCCTACTACTTCATGCACTTTTATTTTTGGATTAACTCTTAAAAATACTCCTAAGAGCATGTATATAGATGAATTTAAATGATACGATGCAACCTTGTTATATATAGGATCTAGATGTTACATTCAGATGTTATGTCATTTCATCCTTATTTCTTGGTCTTATAAGTATAAATCTATTTGTTTTTGTCATGTCAAAAATGAGTTTTATTTATACATCACTCCTTTGTTTGAAGAGGTGTTATGCTGACCATTTTGTCACACACTTTTGCCTTAGTCTTTTGACAAATCTTTGCGTGTGTGTCACTTTATTGAGACAAGTAACATTATGCTAACCAAATCATGTCAATTTTTATGCCTTGGATTCTTAAAACCAACCACTGTATACATCTTTAATGAGTTATAATGCCATTACACTACTTAATTCATTTCAAGATTTATTTGCCTTATGTCTTATGCTATTTTTTAAACCAATGCCACATATGAATTTGGGATATTTTCCTAGTACTATTATGCTATTCAATTTTATCTAGCTTGTTTGTTAAAAAAAGCCTAGTTTTCATCATTGTTTGTGCCTTTATTTAGGAGAAAATAGCCTATTTCTCCATATGCCTTTTGTGTTATGCTTTGTGCCAATTGACCAAGTTCATATATTATTTTGTATGTTGAGTTTGTGCCAAAGTGTTCTAGAGTTGTTAGATTAAGTCACACCTTTGTTTAAAGTCTAGATTTTATGCTTGTTTTGCCAGAAGTCTTAACACATGCCTATTTTTAGCCTAGCTTTTGATGCCATGTTTTGCTAAAAGATCTAGTAAATTTTATTTTCCTAGATTAAACTTGTTTAGAACACTTTTGTACCTAGATTTTGGCATGTTGGTCTTTATTCAGTTGCTTGACCTTTTGTGTGTAAGACATTTGACATTAGACATATGATGTTAGACTATTTTATACCAAGTTTTAGAACAAACCATTTTGGAGATATAGCTCCACCCCTCAACCAAGTTAGACCAAGTTTGAACCATTTGTCCTTTGGACATTATTTTTTAGAGTTTATAAAACTCTAGGCCTTTTTTTAGAGATTTCATTATTGATGTGAATATGTCTAGCTACACTTATGATGGAGATATGTATAATCCAAGTTATGATAGAATGGATGCACAAATTGACTTTGCTCAAGACCCCTATGGTGAAGAAGTGGTTTTTGAGATAGATCCATATCCTCCTTACAATTCTCAATCTAGGGAATAAATACAAGCATCATGTTTGGTAGTACCCTCTTTAGACTAGTTAATGTATGATACTCACCTTTTCATGACCATTTGATCCCCCACCTATACCATTAACCCTCCTTCAGATTGTGTGAGCAACCAAGATCCATCACATCCAAATAATACCTTTTCTATACTAGGACCTCATCCTTTGGCTTGTGTGAGAAACTGATCTCTATGATGCCCTACCATTTCTATACCATGATCTCATCCTTTGGCTTGTACAAGCAACCAAGCTTCATGACACCCTACCATTTCTATACTAAGACCTCATCCTTTAGATTATGTGAGCAACCAAGCTCCACAACCCCTTACCATTTCTATTCTAGGACCTTATCCTTTAGCTTGTGTGAGCAACCAAGCTCCATAATGCCCTAACATTACCATTTCAAGACCTCATCCTTTAGCTTGTGTGAGGAACCAAGCTCTACAAATCCCTACCATTTCTATACTAGGACCTCATCCATTAGCTTTTACAAGCAATAAATATCCACAATTCCCTCTCATTATCCAAATAGGAGCCATTATTCTACCATTTTCAACCATTCCCCACTTTATAAAACCCCTACCAATCATCCAATGACAATCAAGCCAATCAGTACCTCTCCAACTGAGCCAATCATTCAAAGACCAAGATGTGTTCAAAACTAGTATTTTTAAATTAATTTTAAACCAAGGCCAAGATAATCAACCAATCTAAGATGTTTTTGTTTAAACACCTATATGTGATGAGTCAAACTATGATGAATCACATTTTGATCTTATACCCATTGTCAAGGAGTCTTGCTTTGACAATCTAGTCTTTGTTGAGTCACTTCTTAATAATTATAAAAACCTTTGGTAAAATCATTACCTTGACCATATGCCTATTTTTCAAGAGCCTCCCCTTGACAAGACAATCTCTATGGAGTTATCTCTTTACCTTTTCCCTATAATTGAGTAATCTCACTTTGACAAACTAGTCTCTATGGAGCCCATTATGCCATTGTAGGCTGTTACTTATCCTATACCGAACATTTAAAAAAACATCATTATAGCAATATCCACATCAGATAAAGATTCAAAATTCAAGTTAGGTTTTATTCTTGAATTGACATTAGATTTAGCATCAAAATTAGAATCAATGTCAGTCTCAACATTGAATCTAGAGTCTTTTGAGTCAAACTCAACTTTAGAATCAAAATATGTTCATGGTTATAATATTGGTTACGCATGTCTCACATATCAGTTTGAATACATTTTTGATCCTTCTACTATTTTTGAGGATGAGTAATATAAATTTGACATAAGTTTTCCTAGTATCTTCTACAAGGATTGTGAAACATCTTTCCATTCCATTACTGTTCCACATGCCATTACCACTAACCAACCTAACCATTATATTGACCTTCTACCTCCCACAAGTGTTGATTAGGACTAATAGAATCACACTTTGTTGAAATGCATCTATGGCAATGTAACCATTACAAAATATTAGGGGGACCAAGACTAAATTCATGTATAAGAAGAACAATCTCCTAGTGAAACCTTTTTAGAGGCACTGGAAGATAATCAAAGTTATAAGTCAATGTTCCTTAGTTAAACTTTCTCAAAGGTGCTATGGGATAATTAAGATAACTTCATTGGTTAAAACCTCATTGAGGCACCAATAGCTGAGCACAATAATCTTTCACTATTTGATGAAGATGTTATCAAAGATAAAATCAACATAGATTTCAATCTATATCATAATCAAATGAAATATACTCTCAAGCCTAAAAATTATAAAAAAATGGTGGTCTTATTGACAACATATTTAGAATTATTTAGCTCTACCATAAATAAGGTTATGTCAAATTTGAGATAAATAACATTAAGTGTTCTTGAAAACTCTGATCTTCATTTGTTGCCTAACAATTATCCATTCCATTATCATCCACCTTTACATTGCCAAAATAGACCTATCATCCACCATTTATCTATATTTACCATCCCTAGCCACACTTTCCTTTATAGAGGCAACAAAAATACCTTGTCTTGACATTTGAAGGAAATAATATCAATGACCAACAAAGAACACAATGACATTCTTGGAGTCCAAATATACAGTAGGTTCTTGATAAAGTAGCTATATAGAAGAGGTATGGACTACAAATTTCCATGATTGATCATTCTAGTTGTGTCATATACTGATCAAGATGTGCATCTCCATATTAGTAGGAATAACATAATCATTCACCTTGGCCAAAATCCATACCCTTGCCATGTGCCATTTTACCTTGCATTTTTCATTTGCCATTCTCTTGCCATTGTTTCATAACCTACCATTTACCTTGCCTTATCACTAGGGGAAAGTCTCTTACCATTTTATCTAATATTCATACCATCATCATCTTAAATAATGTCATACCATATGCCATTTGATCATACCTTTACTAATTACCAAAGCTTAGTTTTAGCCATCCTACCAAACCATTTTGATCTTGGTTCCTTTATTTCTTCCCACACTTTCCACAAGGGGATTCTGATCTAATTTTAGTAGTTTTTAAATTCCATGTTTAAATGATAGTCTATGAAAGTAGTGTGAACATATATCTAGAAAGTTATCTTTCATTTACCTTTGATTGCTGCTATTGATTGTAACCACCTATTGGCAAATCATAGTCTACCTTGTGTTATAATTATAACCACCTATGAGAAAATTAGTACCATAGACCTATGCTATTGTTTCCTAATTATAATCACTTATGGGAAAACTAGGGATAATACCTTTTCCATGGATTTTTTCATCACCTTTCCATTACTATTCTCATTTGTCTAGCCATTTGCATAAATTTGAGAACTTGTTGTGACCTAGTCAGCTCTCACTGCCTTTTATGTTGGCATAACTACTATGACTTGAGGTCCTAATGGGACTACGTAGGCCATGATCAATTCACATTGAGGTTAGCTTAGTCTCTCTTTTCCATATGATTTCACCATTTTGAGAGTAACCTAAGTGAATTCTCTTACCATTTTGTGAGTTGTATCTTGTCAATATCTAATGAGTTAAGATATCTCAAAATTCCAAAAACATTCAAAAATTTCAAAATCCAAAAACATTTGTCCTATTTAAGCCTAGTTAGTCATCCTTGATTAATACTAATTGGGTAAATCCATTATTAGGATTCTTTATTTTGCTTTTACTTTTAGGATTTTTATGTGTTTGTTTGCTTAGTTATTTATTTTTTGATTGCCTATTTGTTTGCTTTTAGTACTGTGCCTTGACGTAGTATATATGTATTCATTGGGTGATTCCTTGTGCATTATTATTGAGTCCATCCATATTCATATGTCAACATTGTCATCATGGTTTCTATCATTGATGCATTATTTTCAATTATTTATTGGATTGGGAGTCAATCCTCATGAATATTTTGGCAAAGTTCTCATGGTGTTCTATCATGAGGCATACCATCACGTGCTATAGAAAAAATAAAATTAGGAAGTCTTACAATCAATGGAGCCACAAAAGTTTCTCCTTGGTAACCTTGGAAAATCCTCCCATCCTCCTTGATTGAATCAACCTATTGACCATTTTGGTTGTATTAATGCTAATAAGGATGATCATTTTAGCATTACCAAGTATAATTGAATATTTCACATTCATCAATTCTTATTCTTCTTTTCATCTCTTTCTTCACTTTGTACATCCTCATGTGCTTGGTTGTTTATGACTTATTTAGTCATTAGATCATCACACCTATATTTGTGCCCACTCATCTTTATTTTGTGCAACATATTATATCCTTGATTTATGCTTGCCAATCTACCCTACTAGTACACAATAAAATTATTATTCAATCTTGGTCATATTAATGATTATAACTACCTATGGGAAAATCATTATTTTGAGTCATCAACCCTAACTAGGTTATATGCCATTGCCACTGATTATAACTGCCTTTGGGTAAATTAGTGTCTCAACCTTTGTTACTGATTATAACTACCTTTGGGAAAATCAATACTTTTTAAAATCAATGCATGCAAGAATTTTTTCAATTAGATTAATCTCACCCATGGGTTAATTTCATTTTTTCTTCTTGCTTCTTTTCATGGGACCATCCATCAAAAGTATGTGAGGACCACTCCCTCAAGGGGGCATCATTATAGGCTTCCTAAACATTGTTTGGAGATTTTTATTAAATCATAAAGTTATTTTAGGCATATAGGCCTTTTTTATTCTTTGAGAAGATGTTAATATGAATATATATTGCAACATCTTTCCAAATAGGGGCAAACTGTAGACACTTGGAACTAGCCACAACTAGCTTTTAATCGGACTTCACATTGATTCCTACCAATCATTGAAAATTAAACCTAAGAATCACTAAATGTCCTAAATTTTATTGTGCATAATTTTTCAAAGCTCAAAATATTTTTTAGGCATACCTAATTGAGGTATCCTACTATAAGCAACAAAAATCTCTCATAGATTCATCTCTAATCATCCTACAACATCAAAAAATGAAATTTGACCTATAAACCTATTAAGTGGGGCACATGAACATAAAATAAAATATTGAAAATATAAATGGCTAATTATAATCAATTAAAAAATTTAAACCAAATTAAATGCCTAGTTGAATTATCCATGTGCAATTAATGAATTACTAAAAAAGGAAATTCAAAAATATGAAATATCCTAGCTTTTCATGATTACCTTTTGTGATATATCAAGCTTTTGAAAATATCTCAAAATATCTCATCCATGCCTATTCATTTAAAATCATTAATTCTTGACACCTTTTAACTCTAATAGTGTTAATTAACTCACTTAGGTTAGGTTTGAACCCATTCCATATTTAAACTACACTTTAACTCATCTTGAGTTGGGTTTAATTCCTAAGCCTATAAATGCAATACATTTCCTATTGAAAAGAGAGATTGGAAATTGTAATGTTATAATTCAAAAAGTATTTATCCAAGCCACATAAAGCAAGCATTAGCCATATAAGGCCAATCATGGTACCAAGGAGAGAAGGAGCAAATAAACTCCATTATCAACGACTCTTTGAGCACAAACTAAGCAAGCCACATAAATAATCATTTGGAGAATTCAAATAAGGTAAAATATTGTTTTTATTTTATGTTTTAGTTGTGTTTTAATTTTTTTTTGTTCATTAATCTCCCCCTATGATCTAGGCTTAGAGATGTTAGCATGTTAGTGTGTTAATTTCAATGTTTTATGGATTAACACTTGATCTAACCTCCTCTCCATTGTAAAATTCATAAAATCAAAATAATAAGTTAGATACTTGTATTTTATGTCCATGAAAGTTTTTATATAGGTTCCAATCTTTAATATTACATATTTTGTGATCTAAGTGGGCTAGTTTCTAACAGGCATAATAGAGCAAAATATACAAAACCTAGGTAGTGATGAGAAGATGATTCTTGATATGTTTTCATGAAATATTGATGGATTAAAGTGCATGAAAATATTTTTTGGTAATTTTATGTCATATTAATTCTTTTTATATGGGTTTTATGTTAAGTATATAGGTTTAAAAGTTGAAGCTAAAGTGGCTTATCTGGTTTTGGTGTGACTATGAGGAGAGAGGTCAAAAGATTGGTCAACAAGACCATTATTTGAAATTAGAACATATTGATTTTTTTATTTTAAAATGGTTTTTAAATATAAAAAAATCATTTTCATACATTTTAAGTCTTTGAAAGTACCTATATAAGGGTTATAAGGTCAATGTTTCATGACTGTGTTTTTGACAGTCTTGATAATTTTGAGTTGTAGTGATGAAAAGTTAGATTTGAGTGTAATTTCATGAAAGAGTGATGAAATATAGTACATTTATTTTTTATTAATGAATTTTAATTCATTATAATTCTTGTTATAATCTTTGGATGTCAGTTTAAGTCTATAAAATGTCTTCATAAAATGGCTTATTTGTTCATGATTGGATTATGAGATTGTAAGTCAAGGAATTGGTTTGTAAGACCAACATTTTCCATTATAAGTTGTGAGTTTTTAATTTTATGATGATATAAATATTTCATAGGATAATTTTAATGAATTATGAGTGAAGAAAAGTGTCTACATAGGTGGTTGAAGTCTAATTACTTATGACTATGTTTTTGAGTATTCGGGCAATTCTAAGTGAGTAAGTTGTAGAGTTGTTCTTGAGCCATTATTGTCTAAATGAAGTTATTAAATGTAGTAATGGATGTTCATGATGTAATTGATTATATGTATATATTTTTAAGTTACCATAGGAGATCTAATGAAGGAGTGATTTCACTTCATTCTCACAAGATAGTTTCTAAGGTCTACAGGTCTAATAGGGCAACCTATCCTAAAGAGGTCTTTAGGGCATGAAAAAAGGATTCAGATCTAACCAAGCATGGAATAGGTCAAAATAATTTAATTAAAAAGTGTTTGATTTGTTTTTTATGGTTGGAAAAGGCCATATGGATCCAAGAATATCAAGTCTTAGTGTCAAGAGAACAAACCTAATGAAGTAGGTCTCCTTGAGACCTAAAGGGTGAGTGAGACTAATGTTGGTCATTGAGTTAGAGTGATACAATATAATTAAGATGAACTTAAGGTCATTTATATTATATAAATTTATTTTATATGTTTTTATTACATGCCATATAGGTGATCAAACATGAGAGGATCATATAGTGTTTGAGTACACACAAGCCTAATGAGACAGTGAGCTCCAAGGAGTGTTTCATAAAGTAGTTGAATCTATAATATGTTGATCAAATAAGAAGAGGTTATATGGAAAATATTTAAATTTTATTTTAAATAATTGGCATTTATATAAGTTTAAGGTGTTCTAAGGGATCATGTTCTACAAGTTATAAGACATACCTAATGCAATTAAGTCTTCATGAGTCCTAAAGAGAAGTAAGGCATAATTGAGCTATGGCTGACCAATGTGTGATTAAAATATGATTAAAACATGTTAATAATAAGTCTTAAGACCTATTAAATATTTTAATTAAGAATTTAAGGTGTGTGGCTGACTAAGTGGTGTATGAACAAGAGACTATATATATGCAAGGCAGATTAGGTTCATTTGGGTTTGTTAGTAAGTTTGATATGTAATCAAATGCAATAACACATTATTTAGTATAAAGATGTATTTTAGATAATTATATGAGTTAATATATCCTACCATGAGTATATAATAGTGTTTATATGTATGAATATTAAGGGCATATGACCTTATCAGTCTTGAAGAGACCTAGTTGGGTGAAGAAGACTAAAGGTAGTTTTGAGAGGGGTAAAGAGTATGAAGAGATAAATAAGGAAATAATAATGTATTGGGTGATAAAAAAGGTTTTTTTAAGGTGATAAAATCAATCAAGTGGCTGAGTTGGTCCTGATTCATCTATGGGGTTGGTGCCTCTTTGCAAGTGGGTGCTTGTTAAAGCCTAGTCAAGTGGGTGTTTGGCTAGTTGGGGTCTGTGCTCCATGTGGAGATGGTGCTTCACTAAGTCTTGGTTTTTATCTTATATGAATACATTACATTTTCAAATATTAGTGGGTTTTCTTCTCTTTGAGGGTTTCCCACATATATGATGTGTTATCTTGTTTCATGCTCTTGTATGGTTGCTTATGCTTGTTATATCTATGTACTTGTATGAATGGATCATGAATGTTAAGTTGAATTTAATGAATGATTCACCCCCTCTCAATCATTGTGCCTCCAAAATTTGGTATTAGAGCTTACTCCTTTGAAGTAGGCCTATTATATTGAAGGTGATCTTAATAAGCACAAGATGTCTAGTGATCAAGAAGACAATATGTATTATAAAGAAGTCTACCATGACAACGAATAAGGATAGGCTAAATTGGATCTTGAAGATAAGATCATAAATGACCTAGATAATTTAAAGCATCCAAATAAGAGTAATAATGAATTGAGATATATGATCAAGGATTTTAAGGAATAGATATATACTTTGAAGAGTGACCAGGTTAAATAAACCAAAAGGGATGAAAAGATCATCAAGGATATCAAGAATTAGTTAAAATGTGTCAATATAAAGTTAAAATCAAAAGAAGTTGAATATAATCAATTGAAGATAGAGCTAGATTATTTTAAGCTTGATCATGAGTATCTCATAGACAAGATGAAGACCTATGATAAGTTTGAAAAGAGCACTGAGGACCTAGATGACATTTTGAATAGTTAAAAGTCTGCCAAGGATAAGGTAGGTCGTATTTTAAAATTAGATAAAAAGGAGAATAAAGAGAATGAAAATGTGAAAAATAAGATCAAACTCAAGAAAAATATGAAGAAAAATTCTATTAGACAACCTAATGCCATAAGGTATGTAAATTTATGCAATGGTTACTATTTCTCATGTAGTTAGTTTGGTCATAAAGCAAGAGAGCATAGAAGATCCTCTAATAATGAGTTGTCATGGGACCATGGGAGAAGGAATGATTAGTGAAGAGGTAAGAACAAATTTTTTTTTTATAGCTGTCATAATTTGGGATACATTTCAATATTATATCTTAATAGAGTTAGAAGGCCCTCAAGACATAACAAGGTATATGGAGCTCCTAGAGTGAATGAGAAGGGTCAAACATTTATATGGAAAATAAAGATAATAAAGGTGAGTCATGATCAATATAATAGTCAAAATGGACTCTTTTCTAAGGTAAAGCAAGGATCTAATGTGAAGGAATGTCAAGAACATGTGTTATCTACATATATTAACAAGGTAGTCAAACAGAAGAAGGATGACAAGGTAGACGAGTCAAATACATCAGTCAAGCCTAAGTGGATTAAAAAAAAAGACTATCAATCTCATGATTAAAAGATGGATAAGAAGAGTGGATTAGAGATCTAGGAATCTCTTCAGTTTACGTTTTTTTAGTGCCCTATGAAAAGAGGTGGCATCATTATGCTTCATGAAGACATTCTTCAATCAATAGAAGCTTGAGATTGTAGTCAAAGAAGGTTTCATCTTAAAGAGATTCTAGGTTGTCTATGTTTCAAGAAAGGAGATGAAGATGGATATTATCCATTCCTATGTTCATAGATATAAGGTTTGAAGTATTGTAGGCAACATGATGAGAGATCTAAGGTTGACATAAGGTATTTGAGGTCAAAGTGTACTTAATTGGTATATAAGAGGTAAGCTTTTGGTATATGTTTGTGTGAGTAGTTGAGCTTGATCTATGTTAAGAAGGGGTATTGGTGTCAATATGTTTGAAGGAAGATGAGGATGGTTTAATATTCCTATTGACTCATTGGTTGAGCTATGAAGACAAAGGGGGAGTCCCTAATTCTATAGTTGGTGTGAAGAGTGTGGTAGCTTGTTATGTTATCAAGAGCTTGATCTTATTTAGTCATGTCAAGGAAGGTAAGTGATTTTGAGTTCCTAGTTCATTTAAAGGAGATATACTTGGTCTAAGGGGGATCTTGGTAGCTCTGAGTTATTTGTCAAGAGAGTGGTTAATTTTGATATTAGAATAGAGGTATGGATGGAGTTAAGGGGACCATTTGTCTGAGATGATTCATAGATCTATTTTTTGAGTTTTTGATGGACCAGTTGGGAAAATGATCTGAAAAGGGAAGATAGTTCATAATGAGGGAGAAGTGACCTGATTTAGAGAAGTTTATAAGAGTGGTTGACATAGTTTATAAATATTGTTTGCCTTCTAGTGTCTTTGAGAGGTAGTATCAAATCAAAGGGAGAAAGTGTGATTCCAATAGTTGCAAGTGACCCTTTTTCATTAATGTCAAAGGGGGAAAAAGATAAAAAAGGACAAGAAAAGGCAAGGACTAGATATGGGAGATGGCTTCCATCAAGAATGGTTTCCATATTTTTCTGAGTGTGTTTTCCATCAATGACAAAGGGGGGTATTGTTGATCATTTTCATTAATTATTGAGTTTTGGAATTGATATCAATGGTTCTTGTGAAGGTGCATGGTCAAGTAAAATTTGAGGTATATGTATGATTATTATGCCATCATAGAGAGTTTTATTGATATGAGAGAGCATAATCATGGTGAATGAGGTTGATGTCAAATATTTTTTTGAGATTGGTGTCTAGATGATCAAGGTCAGTTGGTTATGTGATGTGTCAAAGTTGCTTGGAAGAGAGTTGTGAGAGATAAATGATAGTTGACTAAAGTCATGAGAGATTTTTGTTATTTGAGAGTAATGATATGAGATTAATTTTTTAAGAGTGTTCTTATATTAGCTTGAGTGATATCATTAAGATCAACATGAGTGAGTATAGGTCAGTTTGTTAAGTGTCAAGTGCTTAAAAAGCCTAGTCATGGCACTAGTCATGGCTTGAAGGGACCTTGTGAAAAGATATGAGCATAGTAGCATGGTGATATGAATGACATAGGCATGAAAGGTTGTATGTGATGTAAGGTGTTGAGAACAAGGTTAAGAGGTATGAATATCAATTTCAAGTCCTAGTGTGGTTTGAAGATCAAGGTCTAGAGAGCAAAGAGAGAGGATGGCCTAATGAGGTATCAAGATTAGTTTCTAAGGAAATTATGAGTAGGTGAGAATTGACAAAGGCGAGTCAAGTTTTTTTAAGCTTATATGTGTAGTCTAAGGTCAAAGTTTGAAGGATAAGGCATTAAAATGTGTTATAAGGTCTCTCAATTACACATAATGAAGGGTTCTAAACTTGAGAAGGAATTTATTTTACTCATTAGCTTATCAAAAATTTTCATGGGAACTACGCCTTTCATGGTATATGGGTAAGGGTACTATCTCAAAATTTTAGACATTGGTTTTTGGATTAAGGGGCTATACTTTATGAATGATCGTTAAGTGTGGAAACATGTTTAAACCCTCTTAAAACCCTAATAAGGACCTGATGTTGAATATGTGGATCAAAATTACCCAAAATGGATTGGTATGATCAGGTAAATTATTATAAATTGTATTGGAATCTCCTTGGGACCTCCATGTGGTATTGATTAGAGATAGGAGAGAGAAAATGTTGATTTACAAGCTTATTTATGAGGAAGTTACTATAGAAGTGAAAAGTTGCATTTAAAAAAGTTGATAAATGGATGAAATAAGAATTTAGAGAATTTTATTTGATGTCCATGAATTTTTATGCATAGGTTTTAGTATTTAATAATATGATTTTGGTGATCCAAGTGGGCTAGTCATTAACAAGCCTAGTAGAGTAAAATGTGCAAAATCCAAGCGAAAATGAGAAGATGATTCTTGATGTTTTTTCATGAAAGAGTGATGGATTGAATTTAATGAAAATTATTTTTGGGACTTGTATGTCCGATTAATTCTTTTTAGAGGGTTTGTAAGTCAAGTATAGAAGTTGAAAAGTTGAAGCCAAAATGGCTTATCTGGTTCTAGTATGACTGTGAGGAGAGAGGTCAAAAGATTGGTCCACAAGACCAATATTTGACATTATAAAATTTTGATTTTGTATTTCAAGATGGTATAAAAATTCCAAAAAATCATATTCATATATTGGAATTCTTTGAATGTCCCTATACAGGTGTTAGAAGGTCAACGTTTCATGACTATGTTTTTGATAGTCTCGATAATTCTGAGTTGCAGTGATGAAAAGTTGGATGCAAGCATAATTTCATGAAAAAGTGATAAAATATAGTGCATTTAGTTTTTAATAATTAATTTTAAGTCATGATAATGCTTGGTATAATCTTTGGAGGTTAATGTAAGTGAATAAAATGTGTTCACAAAATGGCTTGTTTGTTTAGGATTAGACTATGAGACTATAAGTGAAGGAATTAGTCTATAAGATGAATATTTTCCATTATAAATTGTGAGTTTTTCATTTTATGATGATATGAATATGTAATAGGATCATTTTAATGCATAAATATTCAATAAAAGTGTCTACACAAGTGGTTAAAGTCTAATTCTTTGACTATGTTTTTGAGTATTTTGGCAGTTTTGAGTGAGCAAATTGTAAAATTGTTCTTGATCAATTATTTTTTGAGTGAAGTTATTAAAATTAGTTAGGGTAGTTCATGAGGTAATTTATTATATGTATATATGTTTCATTTTTCTTGGGATATCTTTTAAAGGAGTGATTTAACTTCATTCTTACAAGATAATTTCTGAGGTATATGGGCCTAATAGGGTAGTCTGTACTAAAGAGGGATTCAAGGTATGAAAAAAGGATGAAAATCTAACCAAGAATGAAATATGTTAGAATAAGTAATTGGAATTTTTTTTAGTGGTTTGTGATTGTTGGATAAGGCCATATATATCTAATAAGATCAAGTCTCAGCATCAAGAGAGCAGACCTAATGAAGTAGGTCTCCTTGAGACCTAAAGGTTGAGTAAGACCAATGTTGGTCATTGAGTCAAAGTGTTCCAAGTGAATGAAGATGATATTAAGGAAATATATATTCTATAAAAATGTTATTAATGTTATGGTTACATGACATATAGGTGGTTAATCATGAGAGAGATTAGATAGTGTTTGAGTAAACATAGGCCTAATGAGATAATGAGTTGCAAGGAGTGTTTCATGAAGTAGTTATATCTATAATATGTTGTTTATACCAAAATAGGTTATTTGGGATATATTTAAAGTATATTTTAAATAATATTGGTATATATATAAGTGTAATGTATTCTAAGGGATCATGATTTACATGTTACAAGACTGACCTAATGCAATTAGGTCTCGATGAGTCCTAAAGAGAAGTAAGGCATAATTGAGCTATGGCCAACCAATGTGTGATAAAATTATGATTCAAAAATGTTCATAAGAAGTAATAATACCTATTACATTTCCAAAATAATAGGTTAAGTGTGTGTGGCTGACCACGTGGTCTATGAATAAGAGACTATATATATGCAAGGCAGTTTAGGCCTATTTGGCTTTGTTAGTAAGTTAGATATGCAAGCGAATGAAATAGCCCATTTTTGAGAAGGAGTTTTTTTACACCATAATAGGAGTGTATATATCCTATCATACATATATAATAGTGTTTTTATGTATGAATATCAAGGTCATATAACCTAATTAGTCTTGAAGAGACCTAGTTGGGTGAAGAAGCCTAGAAGCAGTTTTGAGAGGGTTAAAGAGTGTGAAGAGATAAATAAGGTGATTATCATCTATTAGGTGAGAAAAAGGTGTTTTATAGGTGATTAGATAAATAAGGTGGTTGAGTTGGTACTAATTCATTAAGGGGGTTGGTTCCTCTTTGTAAGTGGGTACTTGTTAAATCCTAGTCAAGTGGGTGCTTGAATAGTTAGGGTTGGTGCTCCATATGGAGTTTGTGCTTCAATAAATCTTGGTTTTTGTCTTATAGGAATATATTATATTTGAAAATATTAGTGGGTTTTATCCCCCTTGATGGTTTCCCACATATATGATGTGTTATCTTATTTTATGCTCTTTTATAATTGCTTATGCTTGCTAGATCCATGTACTTGTATGAATGGATCATGAATGTTAAGTTAAATTAAATGAATGATTTGAAGACTAATTCAACCCCTAGTCATTGTGTTTCTAAAATTAACAACTTGTGTGGAGGTACATCCTTGTTTTTGAGTTGAGGAAGGGTATGGAATAAGGTGTTGATATATTATTGAAGCTTTTGATAATGGGTGGAGGAGTGATTATCTATGCCGTAGAGTCAACATATATGCTTGTTAGTAAAATTTGTGAGTCTACTAATGGAAGGATTATAAGAAAAAGTTAGGGAAGGTTGGTATAATTGATAGTCTCTATTCTAATGACTGAAAGCTCTATGAATATCATAGTAAGGGTGATCATCCCTTTGGGTGGGTAGAAGATCAAGCTATGATAAAGGAAGAATACCATCATCGAGGGGAGGTGGGGTTGGTGGAGAGATTAGGCTAGGCCTTTTTTCAAGATAATCATAATTGTATACAAGATGAGGCTCAACTAAGGGTAGAGTGGGATTAGGATCCAAACTAGGCTCAATTGAGGGAGAAGTAGGACATGTAAAGGGCTTAATAGAACTATCAAGCATTTTTGGGGGAAACAAGGTATAGGGATCCTAATATCTACATAAATGATAGGGACTATTAATAGTATAGATAGGGACTAGTAATATCATGATCTATTATCATGATATTAAGAGGCTCTACTAAAATTAGAGGTGTGCCATGTGAATGCTCCATCTCTACCTTGTAGACAAGAGGAATAATACTAGAATTAGGAACTTGATTTAACCTTTTTGGGAATATTGGTGTTTTATTCCTAATTTAGTTAAAGGGTATAAGTAGTAAAACTAATAAATAAATATTCAATAATTAAGCTACTAATTTATATAATTTGATTGCAATTTGAATTTTTTAAAAAGTAATAATAAGGGAAAGAAAACAAGACTTGGCTAAAAACTGACTGATACGACTGAGATAGAGCATGGAATTCACTATGCAGGATTGAAAAACTATCATAAATCAAGATATAAATTTCATTTTATGGTTGGATAGGAGCATAAAAAACATGACACCCTAGACTCTGACATTATAGTCAACTTCTACCACTATTGTCTAGGAGACTTGAGATTTTTGGGTTTTGTTTGTTATGTTTGTGACACTTTGCTTGTGAAATTTTGACTATTGGATGTTCACAGAACTCCTTGTAGAGATGATTTTATATTTAAACCCTAGACTCCATTGTGATTTGACTAAATTTGAGAAAGAGGGGGAGGGGTAAGTGTGTGTAAGATTCACTAAACGTGTATCCACATCCCTTGTGTGGGCATGTTGCGTACATACACTCTAAAGAGGGATAAAGCCATATGTAGTTCTCCCACTTGATGTTATTTGTGAAATAGTGTCTATTAAGATGTAAAATGCTAAACTAAGTATGCTTGAGGTGACTAGGGATTGGTGTAATGATTTGAATAAGCTGGAAATGGTATTAGATGGTTGTATGGAGAGAATAGGTAAATATGCTTGAATAGTCTTGCTTATTTTGTGATATTTGACAACCCCCTCTAAATGAACTTTAAATGGGATTTTATAGGGATATGTTGGTCATGGATCAAATGTATTTGCATTATGCTGATAAGGAGGATAAGAATTAAAAAGAAATGAACATTTTAGATTGAAATGTGACTGGTTATGAAAACCAAAAATGGGATGCCCTAAGGTCTGATGCTATAGTCTAAGTTGGGCACTATAGTCCTAAGCTGATAAGACTTAGGGGGATGGATCTATCATGGAAACTGGAGTTTGGATCAATTGGGATTAGGTATAGAAGGCTAAAAATGTTTAGGAATAAGTGAAAAGATGCCTATGAGGGTTATGAAAGAAAGTAGGAGGGACCTATGGGATGGATGTCATAAGTCACACTCAATTTACCAATTTTCACATTTTACATGACTACATTTGCCCCTTTTTATTATAGTGAAGTAGCAAAGTGAAATTCTAGGATAAAGGAAAAATAAAAAGCATATCTAAACTTACCTACAAGGGTGAAACTCATGAAGCTATTGTGATACTGCTTGTGCATAGAGAGAGCATGCTGTGAAGTGTGAATCTGTAAGAGAAAACAAAGATTGGATCAGTTCTTACTAGATACACTATATATAAAATAAGAATGTACAAATCTAGGTAAGAGAGAGAGAGAGGAAGAGAAAGGAACAAATACACCTCATCGAGTACATGAACTAATAAAAAACTTATTATGATGCTAAGTGATGCTAGATGATGCTATACCAAGAGTAATATCATGAACATAGATGAGTTCTCAATTCCTTGAGAGTGTCTTAAGAATGCAAAGGCTATCCCTTTGGTTCCATCATCACCCACTAAGTGAAGCTATGTGATCATGCATGTGCTAATAAATGTTTTGACTATGTGTTTAATCCCTCTAAATAGGTGGATCAAGAATATAAAGGATAGCTAGTCCTTTAGCTCCATCATTGCCCCTTAAAGTGAAGTTATAAACTAATACCATTATGAAATGTGTGGCATATGAGATGGATCCTAAATATTATAAATGTATTATGATATGATAATTTTGGCATAGACAGATGAATGTATGCTAGAAACTAGGCCACTCTTAGCCACTCTAAAAGATGGAGATTAGGCTTGTATGAAAGCCTCTCTAAAATTGGGCACTAGGCTTATAAGAAACCCATTCCAAAATGTGGAGGTTAGGCATATATAAAATCCACTCCAAAGTGATTCCAACCACCTACATATGGAGTAAGGCATGCAACTACTAAGAATACCTGGATAATATTCTAAACTTAGAAAGAAAAGAAAACAAATGTGCCGTGCACATTGCCCCTAATCACTAGTGTCTAAAACATGGATGATGATCTAGAAGTTATACTAACTGTCATATTTGAAACTAAAAGTGAGAGCCATTATGCCACACATGATGTGCCTTATATCTAGATTATTTGAGAAAAAGTGGACTAAAAACTACTGATTCTAAACTAGTCTGAATGTGTAAGACTATAGTTGAACCTACTTTTCTACCTGCTTCTAGAAAATTTGGTATTTATACTATTTAGATAGGAACACTAAAAATAGGACACCCTAGTGTTTGACACTATTATTCTTTACTAAAACTAAAAACTATTCTAGAATCATCACTATTTTTTTGGTCTATCCTACCTAGTTTGACCTCTGATTGCTATTTTGAGTGTTCTAAAACTAGTTTTTCAACTGGTAAGTGATTTTATATCTGTGTCAAAACCTCTATTTGTTTCCCCCTCTTTTGAGGGTAGGAATGAAGACCCTATAATGACTGACCTCAAAAGAAAGAGCCCTATAAATTTGTTATACTATGAAATACATGATATAGCAATGATAATCGATAGGATATCTCAAGATATAACATAGTTTGTAAAGGAGATTGTTAGATCAACAAAGGTATGCGTAGACATATATAAAAATTTAATAGTATGTGAAATGTACTAGATTAAAAATAAAACTAGAAGTTTGGTTAGTTATTAGTTTCTACTTGACAAGGAGGGATAGAGTATGATGTCCATGATGGCATCCAAGATAGAAAGATAATGCATGATGTGAATCATGGCATTGTAAACAATGAGAAGAAAACAAGAAACATGTACATAAGGCAAGAAGTAAGAAGCATATAAGAGTGGCCAAGGGGCCAGGAAAATAAGGGAAATGGGCACATGTCCCTCAAACTAGAAAGTGAGCATACAAGGCATGTTCAAATGCCACATACACATACATTTGAAAACAAGAAAGGTTGGTGTGAAAGGCACAATCACATAGAAGATTAAAGGCAAAGGACATTGGAAAATATTCTAAGGCACACACATGAGTAGAAGTAAAAGACATTGGCAAATGTCTGAAGGCACATACATGAGACAAAATAGGAACCAAAGAATGCAATCAATCTAGCTATACAAAATAGGAAAGGAAAGCATGTAAAAAATAGAAATACAATTGTATTTAACTAATCAAAGAAACAATGTGAAAATATTCAAGATACAGTAATACAAGACTAGGTATATGCTAATAAATACACAAATTCTATATAATAGTGAAATGTTGATAGAGTAATCTATGTAAGCTAGTAAATAATGTATATCAATATGATAACTAGAGTGTGTGGTGTAGGAATGACATAACTTGGATGGTGTAGTCATGTAGAAGGTGCCCTTAGTGAGTAAATATATAGATGTATGTCTTGAATGTAGAAGTAATATGCCCCCTTAATGGGTAGAGTGAAGCAATCAATGAGGTGGATGTAACTGCACACACTCAAAAAAGATCAAGTGAAGCATGATAATGTAGATAAATCGACAAAAAATAGCATAAAACAAAAAATGTTAGTCTAGCATAGTAGTAGAAATGTAAAACATGGATAATGCATAAAATCAAAATGTTTTTGGTGTTTTTGAGTTATTTACATGTTTTTGTAATTTGAAATATTTTAATGTTTTTGGTATTTTTGATATTTTGAATTGTTTTTGAATTTTTGAGATTTAAGCTATGTATAATCAATCACAAGAAGACTATGAACAAAAGATTGAGAAGGAACTATCTACAAGTAATTAAAGAGAAGTTATGTACAAGTAAGCTGGGAAGGGATGATACTAACTAATGAGTCTCATGGGAGACTCCATATCATGGTGTCTTGTATCAAGGAAAGGGATCATGTAGGATCATGAAACACAATGGAAGGGATGAGACTGTGTCTCTAAAAGCTATATATGCTATAAATTTTCTAAAATATCTAAAGTAGATACTAAGTGTGGGGTCCCCCTATAACTCTGATAAGTGGATGCAACTATAGGGCTCTTAGGGATCCATCTGGTAATATGAGAATCTATTTGAATATGTGCTTTGTGAGTAAAGGTATGAGACCTCAATGATATTACCTTGGGTATGAATATTATAGCTGAAAGCTATCTATAATCCTAAAACTATGGATGCTATAAAAGAGAGATCTATGGAAGTGTATGAACTCTCTAGGCTGGTGATGGAGGCCTCAACTATGTCTAAATCTAAACCAGAGGAAGAACTAAAAATAGTGGAGAAACTAAAACTGGTCACTGAACTTAAATTGGTGACTACAAAATAGTAGATGGATCTAAGATGGGGAGTGGTAACTCATATGGATCTCTTCCAACTATAACAACCTCATTAATGTGAATGAATTTCATGCAGTTGTGAGATATGGAAGGTAATATTTGAATTTTTTGAATCTATGGTTGACCAAGTAACATATCAAAAATTCTTACATTGGGAACTATAGTAAAAGGTGTGGCCACATGTGTTGGACTAACCTATAGCGGAACTATAATCTCACATAATGAACTCTGTATATACCCACTGAATCTACTAATAATTGTGTCCATTAGGGTAATATCTTCCTCTAAATATCCTAAATAGTGTTTTAATGTGATAGTGCATATGTTCACAGTGGATCCATTATCTATAAGAACACTATGAATAGGATGATTATGAATGTAAGCTCTGATAAAGAGTGCATGATAGTATGAATCATCCTTAGTGATCTCTTGCTCTAAGAAAGAGATGGAAGGTCTAGATGGAACTCTAGAATTATATACACCAATCATGTTACTCAAAGGATGTGTCTCAACTAAAAGTGCTCTATATTTATCTGGTGTTGGATGTTCATGACATACATGGTGAACCCCTGATGTATCCCCTATCTCTTGTTTGGATTGCTGTAAAAAAAGATCAAAGAAGATTTTCAATGCTTTATCTTGTGTTGGCTTGGCTTGAGGAGGCTCAACTAGAGTGCCAAGATCAATATGATTTCCATCTATTAAATTCTATATCTTATGTCTCAAACTAATGCATCTATTTGTTCTATGTCTTGGTGCCCTATGAAACTCATAAAATGCATGTTAATCATATCCCCATGGAAGAGGATTTATTGGGTCAACTTCCCAAATAGGAGGAGAGATATGATGTTACATTCCAATATCTACTATAAAACTTTGGATAGATAAATTGGTAGATTAGTAAAGGTGCGTAGAAGAGGTGTTGATAAAACCACACATTGAGGGGGCTTAGAAGCTGCATTAATTGTTAGCTAATTCTGACTCTTGTTATCATTGACCTTGGCTTTATATGGGACTTTGTTGTTACTATTGTTTTTTGTTTTTGATATACTTGTATACTTGAGTTTTCCTAGTGAAGTTAGTTTGACTTCCCCTTCCTTTAGTGTGTGACACAATTTAGTGAAGGAAGAGAATATTTTAAACATAATTGATTCATTAAAAGCTGGTAAGAGACTCTATTTGAAGATATCTTGTAACTCTTGATCAACCATGGGGTTAGTCATCTTAGCCAAAATAGTCTTATATCAAAGAACATAATTTGTGAGATGCTCATTTGACCTTTGTTTCTATCGTGAAACTTGGTCATAAGAAACCTTATCACTAATGTTAATGATAAAATGAGATAGGAATATGTTGGCTAAAGGATTGAATGCATTGACCAACTAATTTGATAGACTATAGAATAATTCTAAAGCATAATCCTTTAGGCTCCATGGAAATATCTTGGTAAGTATCCAATCATTTGGTACATAATCCAAGCATGTTATGTGAAAGGATCTCAAATGTGTCTCTAAATCACCCTTGCCATCATATAGAGTAAGCTTGGGTTGAACAAAACCTTGTGGCAAGGGTGTAGAAGCAATGTGATGTGCCAATGGTGTATGCAATAAATCAAAAGAATCCAAAGTCTGTGTAGGTTTAGAGGCACCTTGATGAAGATGTAGCACCTTGGATTGAAGAGATTTTATCTCTTGCATAAGGGCTACCATGTTAGGAGACAAAGATGTACTAGTTATAGCTGGTGGCATAGAGGAAGTTTGGGCTATTATAAGGGCTTGTTGAGACATAATTTTCCCTATAGTGTCATTTTCAATTGGTTGCTATGTGGTTTGAGAAGATTGGCCATTGTTCACTTTTTTTTGTTATTCTTGTAGTATTTTAAACATATCATCTTGCATGTCAGGGTGTTTAATTAAGAGTGATTAAAATTCTCTTTTATTAGTTTCAAAAAAACTAGTGAATTGGGCCATTGTTAAGGTAGGAAAATAATTTGAAATTTGTTTGAACTTTTTGTAATAATTTGTAATAAGCAAAGTGCTAGAAAATGAAGGTACTGAATATAGGAAATGTAAAGTCCTAAAAATAATGAATTGAAAATTATGTAAAAAGGATACGAAGCTCACAAACATATAAGGTGATACCTAAAGAAGCACTGGGACTTAGTATATGCAACTAGGGTTTGAAAGATGATTATTTTTGAAAATTACTATTGAATTTTGAAATTTAAAGTGAATTTATGAGTTAGATATGCAAGTAAAAAATCAAAAATTTATTGGAAATTTTGTGATTTAAAGAGACCTAGTAGATCAACTAGGGTTTTGAAAAATAATTATTTTTGAAAATTACTATTGAATTTTGAAATTTGAAGTGTATTTTTTATTTAAATAAGCTAGTAAAAAATTAGAAAATTATTGAGAAGATATTGGGACCTAGTATGGGCAACTAGGTTTTGAAAGAAAACTATTTTAAAATTAGTACCAAATTTAAAAATTTAATGCTAATTTTTGATTTTATTATGTAGGTAAAAAATAAAAAAATAGGAAAAATTAGTAAGAAATTTACTCTAGGGTTTTTATGTGCAAATGAAGTAAGTTGGGTCACCAAATAATTTAGCCTTTATGGGAATATTGGTGTTTTATTCCTAATTTAGTTAAAGGGTCTAAGTAGTAAAATTCGTAAATAAATATCAATAATTAAGATACTAATTTATATAATTTGATTACAATTTGAATTTTTCTAAAAATAGTAATAAGGGAGATAAAATAAGACTTAGCTAAAAATTGACTAATACGATTGAGATAGAGGCTAAAATTCACTATGTAGGACTGAGACAATATCAAAAATCAAGATTTAGACTTATTTTATGATAAGATAAGATCACCAAAAATAAGACACCTTAGGCTCTAGTGTTATATTCTACTTCTGCCATTGTTGTCTAGGAAACTAAAGATTTTTGGGTTTTATTTACTATGTTTTTGAGATCTTGCCTATGAAACTTTGATTTCTGGATGTTTACAAAAATCCCTATAGATATGATTTTGTCTTCAAACCCTAGTATTATGATTTGACTATTTTTGAGAAAGAGATGGGGGATAGTGTATGTAAGATTCAATGAACGTGTATCCACACCCCTTTTATGGGCATGCTACCTACATACCAATACTCCAAAGAGGGATCAAGCTATATGTAGTTCTCCCACTTGACGTGGTTTATGTAATAGTGTGTATGAAGATGAAAAATTATAAATTGAGTGTGCTTGAGGTGACTAGGGACTAGTGTAAGGATTTGAATAAGCTAAAAATGGTATTGGATGGATGTATGCAGAAAATAGGGAAATATGATTGAGTAGTCTTACTTGTATTATTGATTGCTTTATGATATTTGACAACCACATCTAAATGAAATTTTAATAGGCTTTTATAGGATTTTGTTGGTCATGGGTTGAATATATTCACATTAGGTCAATAAGACAGAGGATAGGAATAAGAAGGAAATGACTATTTGGGCTCAAAATGTGATTGGACAAGAGTGCCAAAAATGGAACACCTTAGGGCTGATGCTATAGTCCAAGTTGGGTACTATAGTCTTGAGCTAACGAGACCTAAGGGGATGGATCTATTATGGAAAGAGGAGTCTAGCTCAATTAGGATCAAGTGTGAAAGACTATATATGTCAATGAATTAGTGAAAAGATACCTATGAGGGTCATGAAATCAAGCAGGAGGGACCTATGGGGTGGATGTCACAAGTCACACTCAAGTTACCAATTTTGGCATTTTATATGACTACAGAACTATATAAGATAAAATATGATAAGAGGAATGGAGACACTAAAATAAATAAGAATGATAACAAAGGATCTCAAAATATCTATCTTGAACAAGACCTCCTATAAATAGATCATCTAAAGTATAACCATCATCATAATCAAGTGTATCAAGGTCAATGGTGCATGTAGGTATGGTATTTTCATTAGAAGTTATGTGATGAATAAAATTTTGAATCTTGGTTAAGACCAAGGGTATATCATTGATAGGTGGATGATGGGAAAATGGATTTAAGGATGGTGAAAGCTAGGAAATGAGATGAGGAGAGATATTTGAAATTTGGATCTTGAGGTTGATCTCATCTAGCTCATCATCATCAAAGTCTAAGATTTTAAGTGGTATGTTCTTGATGAGTTCAAGGTGACCATGATAACCTTGAGTAGAGTTGATGAGAAAATTTACTCATTGATACTCACATAATATAACACTCAGCAAGGGTTCAAGGGTTGGAATTTTGAATATAAGACATTCTTGGAATTATTCAAAATTATAAGGGTTGGTGTATCCTTGAATCCTATAGATATCATGATGTTGGTAGAAGAATGTGGATTATAAATCTACACAAAATATTTGTATTATAATCATGTATTATGCACTCATTTTTTCATTGTATAAGTCTATTTTATCCTATCTTCATGACTTGTAATAGGATAGAATATGAAGAGACTCTAATTTTGGCACCAAGTATGAGAAGAAGATGAATAGTATAGACTATAAATGTCTATATATACTTTTGTTTTTAAGAAGAAGAGGGTTCCACTTTTTAAGAGATCAATAGATATTTTATGATTATGGTTACCTGTGTGATTTCTTATTATGTTCCTTTCATGCATTCTCATGTGTAATGTTTTAGTTACTTTGTATCTAACTATTTTGAATGCATTATTTTAGTCCATGTAAAAATTATTATTAATTCCTTAATAACTTAGGATAATTAATTCTTTATATGATTCTATCACTTAAATTCCTATCTTTAAATAATAAAATATTCTATGCACATAAAGTAGATTATAGATATTCTCATCCTTAGCATGTTCTGATGCTTCATAAACCTTTGTTAATAATGGTACAATGAGTATGAGACTCTTTTTTTGATAAAATTATGCTATTATGGTTACTAGGATAGAGAGATATTGTTATACCAAAGGATAGGTAATTTCATAGAAGAAAAATAAAAAAATGACTGGTCTTATCATTCATGATATCATTCAAGAGCATATTTAAGGAGAGATTTATGAAATTTTTTGGGTAAAAATTGCTTGAATTACTAGCTAAATGGTTAGCAAAGTTATAATATTATTGATTTAACCCAAGGATGTAATAAACTATAATCTAGACTAAAAAAAATATAAACGAGTTGTAGAGATTGAAAATTAAATGGACAAGAGCAATAGATCATTGAGATATTACTATAGTAGACAAATATATAACCTAGTTTATAGTGCAAGGATACATAAATTTTGAATCTATGAAGGAATTTTTCATTAGAGGAAATTAATGGAATTTTTGTAATGACTACTTATCCTTGTGAATATGTTGGTTGTGGACAAGGCCATGGTACCTACTCCAACCAATATGGAGTAATCACTTCAAGCATATAGGGGTGTGTGTAACATTATAGTGAATGATGATTAGATTAGTAGATAAGGATTGAACCTAAATCTATAATGGAGACATGAGATAATAAGAGTCAAAAGAAGAGTCTAGATTTAGAACATGAGCTATGATAACATAATAGATGGAGTAAATAAAAAAATACCTAGGTAGATGGATGGAGAGTTAAGAGAAACAATAAGATAGATGAAGAATGAGTAGGAAGACATGATGAATGAGAAAATAGAGATGAATAATGAAGGATGAATAAAGATGAGATTAAAGAATATGATTTCTGATAAAAAGAAAGAAGTGATGAAGAATGAGAGGAAGAAGAGATGTTCAAAGATGAAGGCGAGAATAATGTAGAAGTAGATCAGTTAGATGATAGATGTAATACATAGCTATAAAAATGGGTATTATCATAAAAAATATAGGAATTATTAAGAAAATAAGTAAAATAAAGTCATAGGGTAATCACATGTTTAATCCTAGAATAAGAAGTTTCAAGAAAGAATCAATCACTAGAAGAACACATGTCCCTACAACCTAATTTGTTATATTTTAGTAGAATTTTTCAACCATAAGAATAGGTAGACACTAGTTGGGAAGGTCCATTTTCATAATAAGTGCATCATTGGGGTATTGAAATTGAAACAACCTTGATTCATAAGTCTTTGAATGCCATATGGTTTTTTGAAGCCAAGCAGAGAAAAGCAGACAATATCAAAAATTAGAGTATGCAGACAAATTTGCCCAGTACATAAGTAATTTTTTTTACTGTGAAGTTAGGATTGCATAGAACATAGCCTCCCACTATAATATTTGTGTAACATATCCCTTTGTGACTAGTTTATAACATTGGTACTTTAGGATCATTTATCAACTTGGCAACATATGATGGGTCTACAGGTCTTGAGAAGGACTTTACTAACATGTGAGATGAGATGGAAAGATACGGGTATTAATAATGAGGCTATAAAAAAGTGTGAATTAATAGGGGCATTGAATAGAAGAGAACTTGAGTTTATGTACCATAAAGAAATCTCTTAGGCAAAACTATAGCAGGTTAAGAAGTGGCTCGTCATAGAATTTAAAATAAAGAAATGTACAAGTCAGACTATTTAATACCTAAAGGAGATTAGGCAAAAGTTGGGAGAATCAGTTTGTGATTATGATCACAGGTTCTCAAATGTTATGAATAAGGTGGAGTTTTCCTTAGAAAATAAATATAAAGATGTATTGTTTATCAAAGGACTGCATTCAAGCATTAGGTTTGCTATAATGTAGACTCAATATGCCACAAAGGTAGAAGCTAGAACTGCTATTCTTCAGGTGGAGAAAATTGAAGATTATGGGGAAGCTCCCATAATGGGTTCTAAGATTGATAATAAATTGCAACATTTTATGAAGAGGATGGAATAATATCATGAATCAGATAAACCTAAGTTAAATCTATGGTGCATGGAGTGTGGGAAGGAAGGACATCATAAGAATGATTGTCCTAAGGTCAAGATAAAGTTTTGTCAAATCTATAGAGTAGTTGGGAATGCAAAAACATAGTGACATATAATGAAATAATAAGGCCAAATGGTGGGTTTGGAATCCAATAAATAATAGGCCAAGAGGGATAAAAAATTAAATTGCAACAAATAAAACCAAGGTTACCTTCCAATCTTGAAGAAGAATGTTGATAAAGATATTGGTGTTGATGTTGTTGAAGTAATTTTGGCAAAAATTTAGTAGAACTTTGATGTTTTTGGATCTTATCTCCAAGATTACTATTATCTCCCTCAAAATGATGACCTCCTTAAAAAACCTACAACAAAAATGTTAACAACAAAAAGATAACTTACAACCTCACCTTGGGTGAAGGAGAGGGGGGTATTTATAGTATTTTTGTGTGAAAAAACATGCTAGAATAGAGGAATATTGAGGAAATTAAAATTTATCTAAGTGGTGCATTTTTTAGTTAAGGTGAGGTTGGTGAGGATTCCCATGTTGGTTGGAAAATATTCCACTTTGCACATGAATCCAAGTTTGAATGGAAATCATGCACATGGGTTTGAATAAGACCAAATACTTTTTGCCACCCTTATTTATATTCATCTAAATGTGGCACCATTTTTCATGTGTGGGTATGAAAAGTACAAGGTGAGGTTGGTGGGGATTCCCATGTGGGTTGGAAAGTCTCCCATTTGGGTTGGTGAGCCTCCATTTGGGTTTAAAAGTCAAATATGGGCTCCCTTTATCTTTCCCATAGTCTTAAAGAGGTAGGTATCTCTTTTAAAATCTAATTTCATGTGGGAGGACAAAAATCCATGTTGAATACTGACCTCTTAAGGGGAAATTCACCACATTTCAAGGGGGGGCCCTTGTGATGCTTGCATAAGGTCATCAAGTAGTTTGGGAAGGGTCCCAGGTGGGGTATGATGTCCCACATCAAGACACATCACTTCTAAGCCATGTCACTTGACATATCAACTCTCAAATCACCTCCCATGTCACTTGACATGTCGCATGCCATGCCACTTACCATGTCATCATGAATAGTGACTATGGGTCCCACAATGAATAGTGAGAGTGAATAATACTTTTGAATAGTGATTTTGAATGATATTTATGACTAAAAAATAGTGATTTGGTTGGTTAAGAGGGGTTTTAGGAAGGTTTAAGAAGTTTTAGGGGATCTTGAGGCATCAAAAACTATAAGTGTGTAGTTTTTTAGTTTCTACATTTTCCCACTTTTTGTTATATAACCTTAAATTAATAAGTTACAAAATAAAAATGAATCACTTGGTCAAATGTTGGGATGCCTTGAGCATGGGAGGAGGTGTTCCCCCTCAAACTAAGATTTAATGAATAAGGGTCAAATCAAATGTAGGTTTGATAAGCAGTTGATGGGGAGGCACTAGGTGGTGCCACAAGGTAGTTAGGTATGTGAAATGCCAATGGGTTCACAAAATATGACTAAGCACAATAGTCAAGATTATGTAGAGATTAAAGGTGCCAATATTGATAATAAAAAGGTCAAGTTCTAAGATAAATGACAAGGTAATTGATCCCCAATGTTGGTCATAGCTGATTGGGTTAGTCTTATCAAGGCTCCTAAATAGGGTTAGTGTTAACTCAGGTATCTAGGGTAGGAAGTAATACTGAGAAAAACAAAAATGGTCTGGTTTTGCATGAGGTGGTGAAAATGTTTAAAATTTCAACATGGTGAGGTTGGTCATTGTGGGTAAAAGTTATTACAAAAAGCTCTAATGTTTTAGGTCAAAAATAACTGACATCAAGGTAGACATTGTGAAAGTGTGGGTAGATTGGGTATGGGTTGGAAGGGGATGGCTGAGTTGATTCTAGATACACATATTAAGTGGATGTTACCTATATAGTTCCATGGATAGGGATCCAAAAATAACTTCAAGCCAAATGTAGTTCTTTTGAGGCAAAGGGTGTTGGTTAACTTGGATGTTGCAATTGGATATCATATAGGTAGGTCTAGGTGAAGGACATTAGAAAAAGGGAAGCACCAAAGGGTGGAAAAAAAGGCTATCAAATATATTCTAATGGGTGTTGTAGAAATGGTGGATGAGGTGAGCTAGGGTGAAATTAGATGATTGCATCAACTATGTAAGAGGAATCTGTAGCCATGGATAAGTAGGTTAAAGCATGAAGTTTGTACCACCATCATAAATAAAAAGAAAGGTATAAATATGTGGTATCAAGATTTAGAAAATATAGAACTACTCAAATTTCCATGGTGATTATATGTGTTCTTTCATCACCATCTAAATAAGTTAACATTGTGCACATTCCACAATAATGTCATTAATAGGTTATGGAGGGTTATTATTCAATAGTCTGGGGAAGCAAAGTAGTAGAGTGGGTAAACAAGAAGTGGTGAAGATTCAAACCCTTGACCCTTGAGTTAGTGGGGCCCCAAAATAATTAAGCATTAAGTTTTTGAGGAAATACAAAGAAAGATGCTGAGGGGTTTTGGAATATGGAGTGAGGTGAATAATAATAACATTAATTAATTAAGGGAGCAGGTTGTGGATGTCATGCATTAAAGCAAGGGCTATTTCAAGGTGTAAGAAGTCAGTCTAAAATGGAGATTCAAGGTAAATTATTGGTTGGAAGGTTAGGGCATGTGAGAGGGTGTAGCTATTATCCCCATGTGGGTATCTCAAATCTTCCATTTGAAGGTGGTTTTAGTTTTGATTCTAACATCTTTAAAGGTCAGAGTAAAAGGGATTTAAAATAGGCAAGATGAGAAGAGGTGGGGATTTTTATCTCGATGGTTAAACGATGCTCAGCTTTTATAGTTGGGCGTATGAGCTCATGGTCTTAGCCAATTATGTTATAGAGCTGTAGGATTGGTATATATCTCATAGTAAACCAAAATCAAGTGGAAGACCTTGGAGGCCATAACATTCTCAAGATGGGTAGAGGGTTGAAAAGGAAAAAGGTGATAGGGAGGGTGAAGGGAGTAGTTGGAGAGGGACAAAAAAGAGAGTCCAAACACAACATATAGAGGCATTGAAGGAAGAAAGGGATGATCTTAAAGTAAGGAACCTAACCATATTTTATGTATTAAGGCAAGGGTGTGGAGGATAAAAGGAAGCATACAAGATGTATGCAGAAGTAGTATAATTAGTGACCACACTCTAAATAGGTGGAGGTGAAATTGGAGAACATAAGAGAGATCCAACAAGGGATGAGGTAAAGGTGGACCAGGAGATGGATGAAGAGAAAACAATGAGGTCACAAATAAAGATAAAGGTGGAGAAGGATGGAATAAGCCAGGCATGGTCATATAGATTAGGAAGAGCAAGGAAGGACATCAAGGGAGATGAAAAAAATGAAATGAAATAGAGAAAAGAGAAGAAAATAAAAGGTAAAATATTGGGTGTGAGAGATGCACTAAAGAATGTCAGATTGAAGAATTGAAAAGGATGGGGAGAAAAGTGTAACAATCATTAAGGGTAAGGGGAGAATGTGGGATATGGGTGGCCATGAAAGGTTTGAAAATAAGTCTAAAAAAGACAAAAGAGAAAATAGTTTAGTGATGAAAATGAAAAATAAAGAAATAATGGAAGAAAAAGAAACATGAGGAAAAAAGGAGTGAAATGAGGGCACAAAGTGGATGAGGGGAGATGGAAGAAGCGGGTGGTATCTTGACTAAGTAAGCATGGGTGATGACATAGAAGGAGATAAATAATGAAGCAAAGAAGATGGCAGTTTTAGAGATGAGAATGGGATGGAAAATGAGAAAGGGGTGAAGAATGAGGGGAAGCAAAGGATGGGTGGACAAGAAGGTGAAAAGAGAAGGTAGGTGTTAATGAACTTGTTAGAAGAGATTGATAAGATGAAGGGGTGATTAAAAGAGATTGACAAGATAAAAAAATGGTGAGGTGGTGAAGAAATAGGGGGATACAATGAAAGGGAGTGAGATGAAACTAAGGGATGAAGATCAAAGATTATAAGAACAAAAAGGAAGAATTGAATTAGGGATACAAAGCAAGGATACTCACATAGATTCAAAAGATAATTTAGTACCGAGTTGGAAAGAGGAACAGGGGAATGTAAAAAGGGCCATAGGCAAAAAGAGATAAGAAGAAAATGACAATTATGGAAGGCTTATTAAAGGATAAATACTTAGGGAGAAACTAGTTGTGGAGGAAAAGGGGGATGATAAAAAAGATGAGAGGATGGAAAAAAATCAAAAAGCAAGAATGGAAAATGGGTACGATGGGAAGAGTGGTAGAATGGTAGAGAGTGGTGATAAACATAAAAAAAGTGTAGAAATATAAATCTTGCAGGATACACAATATGATGTGGAATGGGCGAGGAAAAGAGAGTGATAAAGGGGGTATGGAAAATAGCCAAGGGGAAGGGGAGATGATGAGGATGGAGAAATAAGTTGAAGGGGATAAAGGGAATGGTTGGTAATAAGGTGAAAGAGAGACAACATGAAAAATGTGGGTGGGGAAGTGGATAACAAAGCATGCACAAGGAAAGATGATGGGGAGGCAAATGAAGAAGAGTAGGAAGTGGCTTTATGGGAGGTAAGGGGAGCCAACAGGGAATGTTGTCAACCCTTGTGTTAAAAGAGATTGACAAGCTGGAGGTAGTGAGATGGTTGGGAGATAGGTAGAGAAGTGGAGGAATAAATTTTAGGTGAGAAGGGAAAATAAAGTACAGGAAGTGGCTGAGCTGACCTTAGTAACTAAGCGCTACCTACATAGTCTAAAAAGACTTCAGGCCAATGTAGTTCTCCCAAAAATCAGGGAAAGACTTAAGAAGAAGTATTAGATGGTGTTAAAACATAAGGATGCTGAAGAAAGAATTCAAAGCTTCCTTGATTTAGGATGCCCTAAGAAAATGGGCACTGTTAGTGGCAAAAATGAGTGAGAATAAAAAAAGGGGATGTGAATTAGTTGTTAGTGGCTAACCTACCCCTGGAGCAGATGCTACATAGTCCGTAGACATTAGGCCAATGTAATTTAATAAGGTTTGGGTGAGTGGTGTTCAAATTAACTGCACCAATTTGATGAACCACATGGGCTAGTTTGGGTTGAGGGAGAAGGTTTGGTGAAACAAAAATTTAGGGTTTTGGTAAAGGTGTTAGTGAAAGTGAATGGGGTAAGTTGGTAAATAGTTACCACCATGATCCCACATTTAGTAGGATGAGAGATATGGATGGGTAAGGTAGGATAAATTAGAAGGGAACATAATGTTAAGTACCAAAAATAATCTTCAATGGAGATAATCCAAAGAAAAGGTGCTTTTATGAGGAGGTTGCACCTTCTAAAATTGTGTGAGGGTAGAAGTTTAGATATAATGTCTACCACTATGAGCCAAGTTTTAGGAGGTGGGGGTCTATCCAGATCTGTAGAGTCATTATGGTCAAGGTTCACCACCTTTAAGAACTGAGTTTTAAGGGTAGTAGTGAAGTGATGACCTGTGAATAATTTATTTGATGGTCAAGGAGATTCTAAAAGTAAATAATTTATTAGCATAGTGAGTAATAGAGGATGGAAATTGCCTGACCCAAGAGTTGCATGGGTAAGCTAGATAAATGGTGGCCATATCTGCATCTTGTGCCTCAGTTTCTTGGAATCGTAGATATGGGGTCCTATTTTGAAGAGGCTTTGGTATCAAGGAGCTATGTGGTTTAGAATATTGGTGATATAATTAGATCATAAAGTCATTCCCATACTATGGGTGGATTCTCAGCTGGTACAAAATAAAATATTTCCATGTTCAAGCAGACACTACCTATGGTTAGGGTCTGATGCTTGGCTCTTGTGGTAATGGGCTGGTAGGAATATGATGGTAACGTGATGGATATTGCTAGTTGAATATTATTATGTATGATGTTGTGTGGATACTTATGAATTTTATGGTTATGATTGGTATGGTTATAGTTTTTATAATCTTGCTTAATGTAAAATAAATGACCATTATTGTTGCAATGTTGGGTTGTATGAGTCATGGTGAAGACATCAACCATGCACACTAAGATAAGAATAGGGCCTGATGCTTTATTTTTTACAAGGACTAAAAAGAGGCCCAAAGTGAGATCAAATTAATGAACATAAGCCCTTCAAATGTTGTGCATGAGTGGTCTTTAGTTGATAAAAAAGGTTTCATGATCACAGGGCATCAAGTAAGATCTAAATCCCTTGATTTAGAGATAGTCAAAAGTGAAAATGGGTGATAGCTTGTGTGAAGGATAATGGGTGATATGTATGATAACCTCATGTGAATTAGTTTTCCCCTTCTATAGGTGACCTAAGAATGGTATTAGATAAGTCCATGTCATATGTTAAATGTAGATTGATCAATGTGGGAAGTCTACATAGGAAAGTTGATTGCAACTTTAGAATAGGTTTTGATAGTGGGCCTTTTGCTTTATTGTTGTATATGAGAAGCTAATCGATGTGGGAAGATTCCATGAAATTGCTCTACTTTTGACAAATTTAAATCAACTATCCTTTAAGGGATTGGTCTAATCTTATTGGCTTTGTTTAATGTTCTTGATAGTTATCCTTCAAGGGAGTAGTCTACCTTATATGTGGAAATTTTTATTTTTGTTTTTGGGAAGCTATCCTTTAAGAGAGCAGTTTACAATGCTTAAGATATTTACCCAATTAATTGTTTCAAGATTAAATTTATTTAGACATGGACCAGTCTAATTAGTTTCAGACATCTACCTTTATGAGGGCAAAACTTTATACAAGAAGGTTCATAATATGTGAAAGGGTATGGTTTTGAGAAATAATGACCATGGGATTTCATCTTGTTAGAGATGAAAAGTATCCATGAGAACCATGTTGTGGGTAGATCCATGGTACCCATATTTAGGATTAGGCCATGACTATCATGGTTAATCACATGGTTCTATATTGTAATGAATTGTCTTCAAAAGGGGAGGAGGAAGGTGGGTGAAGGTGAAAATATCATAATCAAGGGATGAGCTTAAGTTAGACAAACAAGTGAACTTGATCCTTATTTAACAAAAAAATGAATGTAGATGTGAATCATTGAGAGGCTCAGGTTTTGGTTTGCCTTCAAGAGAGGATAAATAATAAGCACCTGATCCATACTTATGGGTGATGATGTAGGGTTCAAACTGATTGAAAGCAAACTTGGCTCATTTACTCTGCTCTATGTTGGTCACATGTTGGTTTTTTTTAGGACAAGATCTTTGATATTGAATTCCCATTATTTGAGGTGCTTATTATAAGTGCATGTGATATGCTCTTAAAAGATATAGAGGTGGGTGAGAGATTCTAAATGATGTTTGTCAAGTATCTCAAGTTGAGCTAAATGATGCTAATGAAAATTTTATTTAGAAATGAGCTCCTTTAAAGATATGCAAAGAGAGGGGATTTGGAATTCAAGAGGTAAGACTACATCTATTTTGAAGACTAGAGAGAAAGGGTTGGCACAAGTGGAGGTTTAAATGCTAGTGTGATAGGTCCATAAGGCGAATGGGATGTACAAGTGCCAATCCTGACTCGAAGCACTAACAAATTTGGTTAATATTTTGGTGAGGGTTTTAATAGAGGATTTCACTTGTCTATTTGCTTATGGTTGGTAAGATAAGGAAAAGTTTAAATCAATGCCAAATTCATCACATAAACCTTGGAATTTATTATTAAAGGATTCATCATTATCAGTGATGATATTATGAGGAACACCAAAGCGATAGATGATATGGTGGTTGATAAAGTCGACAATCTTTTCTATTTTGGTAGAGATTAGAGGAATAACTTCCACCCACTTGGTGAAGTATTCAGCGACTGTGATGATGGAGATATGCCGCTATAAAGAATGGAGGTTAATTTACCCAATGAGATCGAGCCCCCATTGAGAAAAAGGCCAAAACTCCTTAGATACTTGGAGGCTATTGGTTGGTGCATGATGTAAATTAACATGTTGCTGAAATTTAAAACACTTTTTTATATAATCACAATAGTCTTGGTTTAGGGTGGGACAATATTAACCAAGATTAAGGATACATTTAGCAACCACTAGGCTACTAAAGTCTCCCCCATAGATCCCATCATGTGTTTCTTTGATGGCATGGGAAGCTTCATGGCTACATAAGCAATGAAAAAGGAGACCATCAAAACCACATTTGTAAAGGATTCCCCCTAGTATGGTGTAATGAGAGGTACTCTAAATAAAATCTCTTTAAGCATTCCTAGAGAGGTTGGGAGGAATAATGCCTAGGTTGAGGTAGTTGAAAGTTTGGTCATACCAAATGTCAGATGGGGATTCCTCTACATTAAAAATGGTAGGGAGGTCAGATTGGCCATAAGAGGGTGTGGTTAAAAGATGAATAGTGTTAAATATTTTGGAATTGGAAGGCTAAGAAGGGATTTGAGAAGCAAGGTATGCCATTATATCCATAAATTTATTGGTAGATTAGGGAATGGATTAGACTTGGTAATGATCAAATGATTTTAAGATTTTGTCAACTAAAATTTTATATTTTAACAAGATATCATTCTTACATTGATAAAACCCATTGACTTGGTTGATCACAAGCTAGAAATCACCAAAGACATGGATTGTCTTAATTCCTAAGCTTTGAGCAGTTTGGAGAACTATCACTAGGGCTTCATACTCGACCATATTATTGGTGCATTCAAAGTCAAGTTTAAATGAGAGAGGAAGGGGTTCAACATCATGAGGAATGATAATAACTCTGGTGCCCCCTCTTTGTTGGAATTTAGAGCCATCAAAGAACATGGTCATTTGGTAGGTTATGTCATCTTCTTGAAAAAGAGTTGTGATAGACTCATCTAGAAAGGCAAGAGGGGGTGGTTGGTTATTTTCTAGAGGAGCTTCAACCAATTGATCAATAATGACATTACCTTTAATTGATTTTTGTTGTAGGAATTCAAGGTCAAATTCAGCTAGGAGCATGAGCTACTTATCCATATGTTGATTTTGGTATGGTTTAGAGTGCATGTATTTGAGTGGGTTGGTATTATTGATGACATAGGTTTTATGGTTAAGAAGGTAGTGGCAGAGTTTGGTGGCCACAAAGGTCAATGATAAGCAAAGTTTCTCAGTGTGTGTATACTGAGTTTCATATTCTACGAGCATATGAATAATGTAGTATATGACTTTATCTTTATGTTGTTCATCTTGGTGAGCCAACATTGTCCCTGAGGAATGGTCAGTGGTAGAAGTATATAGGTAAAAGGGGTGGTCATCATTTAGAGGGGTGAGGATAGGTGGTGATAAAATGTACTATTTGAGTGAATCAAAGGCCTTTTAACAATCACTACTCCACTTGAAAGAGACATCCTTCTTCAAAAGGTGATGAAAAGGTTGCCACTGTTCTAAAAGTTTGGAAATGAAGTGATGAGTGGAATAAAGTCTTCCCTGAAGGTTGCAGAGTTGTTTAAGGTTGGTTGGAGGAGGCATGTCCAAAATTTATCTAACTTTAGTAGGGTCTACTTCAATTCTATGAAGAGAGATGATGAAGACAAGAAGCTTTCCTAAAAGGACCCCAAAAATGCATTTCTTGGGATTTCAACAAACATTATAATGGATGAGCCATTCAAATATGATTGTAAGAATATCTAAGTGGTCTTTTTGGAGTTTGGATTTCCTGAGAAGGTCATCCACATAGTCTTCTAAAATCTTATGGATGATATCATGGAAAATATAAGTCGTGGCACATTGGTAGGTTACACCAGTATTATTTAATCCAAAAGGCATGAATGTATAGCAAATATTTCCCCAAGGGGTCATAAAGGCAATTTTATGTTAATCTTTAGAAGCAATCAATATCTAATTATAACCTAAAAAACCATCCATGAGAGATAACATCTCATGGCCAATTGTAAGATCAGTAAGCTAGTCAATGCTAGGGAGAGGAAAGTCATCTTTGGGGTAGGTGAGGTTAAGGTCATGAAAGTCCACACAAATGCATAAAAACCCATTGAATTTGGTGATAGGTATAATGTTTGAGACCCATTAGGAGTACTCAATGGGTTAAATGAAGTTTATAGATAAGAGACACTAAAGCTCTTCTTTGACAAGAAGGTCTATGTGAGGATGCATGAATCAAAGTTTCTATTTAATAGGATTAGTATCATGGTGAGTGACTATGTTATGGGTAGAAATGGTGGGGTCAATCCTAGGAATATCATTATAAGATCAAGTGAAGGCTATGCTGTGGTATTGGAGGAAAGAGGAGAATATTGAAGTTCCTTAGTATTCAATGATTGACCCAATTTGACAATGTGGGGGTCATCCAGAGTGCCCAAGTTGATATCAATGGTAGATTCATTCAACCTAGTTAGGGCCTCAAGAGGAAGGGATTTGTGGATAGAAGACTTCCCCGTAACTAGGTGGGTAAGAATGGAATCATTGTCTTGATGTTGGATTGTGTTGATGGTGGGAGAATCATTTTATACCATTTCAAGATGTATGAGTATAAGGACCTTGGTTTGGTCATTTCATGGTAGATGAGAGGGCCCAAACTTATAGTATTGATAAAAAAAAGTTATGAGGGATGAGATCAAGGTCCTCAAGTGGAGAAAGTGATTGGGTTGGCAAGGATGGGATATCTTCCTCTATGGTGGTAATGGGTTTGGGTGAATTGGTCGATTCTTGAGGTGGTTTATACCCAAGGCTAAATATCATGAGGTTGAAAGTTTTTGAAATGGGGTAACTCATGAGGCCCTTATTCATAGTGATCAAGGCCAAATCCTTTCCAAGCACATCTATAAAGATACAACTTAGCAAACTTTTGTTTGATAAGATAGGGAAAGTTAGACGTAAATGGTTGAATGGATTATTTAGTTGTAGGGGCTAGAAGTGGTTGATCAAGTCCTCCATAAATGAAATTTTTTTGATGGTGAGGGAGACCAATGGGGATAATGGTTCCAATGTTAGGGTCATAAGTAGGGTCATGCCTAAGATTCCCATATTCTTGAGGGGTAAGGAAGGCATCTAAGGCTAAGAGTCTATACTCCCCAAAAGAAAGATGTTGGAATGTGGTTGTCATAGGGTATTCTATATGAATCTAGGAAGAGGGGATAGATGAGCTAGTGGAAGCTTCATCAACAGTAGGTGTGGAAATGTTATGGGTTTTGGTTGATGAGGTTGTGTTGTTGGTAGATGGTGTTACGATGGGTAATGGAGGAAGAAGGACATCATTAGGCTGATATGTCATATTGAAAGATGTAAAAGGAGTAGGGTCAACTTGGATAGTCATGACTTGCCCTTCGTGTTCAAACTTGACACATCGATGTAGGGTGGAAGAGACATAACTCATGGCATGAATCCAAGGGTGTTTGAGTAAAATATTGTATTAAAACTCTGATTCTATAATATAAAAGAGTTCAGGAGTAGTATGAGGTCCTAAAAAATATGGAGGATAATTGTGCCAAAAGTGGTAGCCATAGTATCATTGAAAGAACAAAGAACCACTAAGCTTTCAGATATGATGTTTTCAAGTAGCTGTAGCTAGTCATAATCATGGGAGGAGATAATATTGATGCGAGCTCCCCCATAGATCATCACCCTTTTGATGTGGGTTTGATTGATATATGCCATAATGAAGAGAGGGGGATCAGGATCCTATGAATGAATAGAAGGTATTTCTAAATTTTTAAAGGTGATAAGGTTAGAAGTCTAAAGGGTACCAAAAAAAGTGGCTAGAGGTTGAGGATCATTATGTTAGACCTCTATGGATTGTAGAGCCTTTATGAGTACTTGACAGTGATGGGGGGAGGTAGAGATTAGCTCATACAAGCTCATGTTTGTTGGAGTTTGGTGAAGTTACCTAAGGATAGATTTTTGGATGGATATTGCATATGGATTAGGGTATGGAGGGTTAGATGGAGAGGCACCTAAGATAGACATCTTGGGTTTGTTTGGAGATGGAGAAGGTTAGGTATTATTAGCTTGGGATTTTTGAGAAGGGTAAGTCTAAGGAATAGATGCTTTAATCTTCCCTTTATCCTTTTGTTGGGCCCGAGATCAGGTAACCATGTGAATAGTGTGGATAAGGGGGTTCTCTAGGTTGGATGGTTGCTTCAGTTCCTCCTCTTCACTTCTGGGTGAGATCGAAGGTCGGATGGGTTGAGTAGGTGGTTGTATTGATAATGGGGATGAAGGAGTTTTATATAATAACAAATAATCATCTTCATATAAGTTGTGAACCAACATTTGGAGAGCTTTAGAGTTCTTGATGTCATGTCTTGGTACCCTATGATATTCACATATCAAGTTATCAGTAAACCAAGAGGGTTTGGTATGTGAAGGGTCAAAGGGTTTGATGGGTGGTAATCTCAAGGAAGAAGTTTTAAATAACCATTGCAGGATGGTCAAGTAAGATTTTGCTAAAGGTGGTAAAGGTTTAGTAGTTTTTATTTTGGGTGTTGAAGTAGAAGGTTGTGGGGGCATGGGTTTGGTGATAGGTGTCTTGGGTAAAGTGGTATACTTGGTTGATGGTTTTGGTTTGGGTAAGGTGGTTGATGAGCTAGAGGCAAATGATGGTAAGGGAGGTAACATAGAGATTATTGGTGTAGTGGGGAAAGGTGCTTTAGAGAGAAAGTATGAAGGTGTGACCAATAAAGGTGGTGGGGTTTTGGTAAAAATGGTGGGTTTTGTGTTTAAGGTAGAGGGATGGAGACCCTGAATGGAGGGAAAGGTTGAGGGAGGTAAAATCCAAGGTTCTGGGTCCTTTTGTGATTTTACCTCTTTGATTTTTCTAGTTGTTGGTTTTGGAGGGGATTTGGTCACTTTAGTTATCTTGGTGGGTTTAGGTGTTTGAGGGTTAATCAATTTAGAAGGGGTTTTGGTTGGTTGGGTGGAGGATTAGTTGGTTTAAAGGGGCTAGGTTGGTTTATCAAAGAAGGGGTTAGAATTTCTAGTTTGGTTCCATTACCTTTATCTTGACCTTTGATATAAGGGTTTGTAATTAGAGGTTGGGTAGATGGAGTCATCTTCTCTTGTGAGATAGCTTCCAAAGAGGGGGTGGATGGTTCTGAGATAGGGGAGGTAGGTGTGGTATCCTCCAATGGAGGTGTGGATATGGTTTCTTCCTTTTTTTGGGTTTCCAAAGGAATAGAAGGTGGTCTTTTTTATTCCAATAGGGGAATGGGGAAAGAAGCGGTTGAGGTAACATTTTCTTCATCAATAGGTTCACTAGTAACCACATTAATAGTTTATGCCTCATGAGATGGTTTGGGTTTATTTTCATGATGAGGGGTAGAAGGAGCATGATTAGGGAATGGTTTATGGAATATGTCGAGGGATTGGTTTGATGGTACATTAAGATTTTCCAATGTGAGCTCTCCCTTGTTAATGAGGGATTGGATAAGGTATTTAAAGGTATTGCATCTATTGATGTCATGTCCTATGACTCAGTGAAAATCACAATGGTCATTCTCATTATACCAATTAGGCATAGGTCAAGAATTATTAAACTATTGGGGAGGTTTAATTGGTGGAAGTTGGATGATTTTAGCCTTTAGTAACTTTTCCAAAATAGAAGGATAAGGATCCCCAAGTGGAGTTAATGGCTTATGGTTATTCCAAGTTTGGTTCCTTTGGTTTATGTTTGGATAGTTGAAGGGGTTGGAGGTTTGGTTCCTTGGGTTTTGTTGGTTGGTAGTTGGTGAGGTGTGGCTTTGAGGATAATAAAATTAGTAGTGGCTTTGATCTTGGAATTGGTATTAGTTGTGTTGTTTAGTTTGGAAGGAAAGGGATCATTGGTTTTATGAGTTGGGTTTTTGTTCTTCAACTTTAATCTTCCCTCATCAGTGGCTCTATTATATAGTTTTTGATCCATGGTAAAATCTTCATCGAATGTCTAGAGGCTTTGAACACGTAATATGGATGAGATGTGTTTTACACATGCTCAGGCAAAGAGTTCTATAAGCTCAGGTTGAGGAAATGAAAAGGAAAGTTGGTTGATTAGGCTCCTCCAATGAGCCACAAAATTAGAAATAGATTCATCTTTGAATTATTGAATGGAGTAGAGGTTAGTAATAAAAATTTTCATGGATATATTGATCAAAAAGTGATCCAAAAAAGTTTGGGCTATTTAGGTGAAGGAGAAGATGGAGTGTTTTGGGATGGCACTATACCAATCTAATGCTGGTCTAGATAAGGACAAAGGAAAGGTATGAAGGAGAAGAGCATCATCATGGAAAATCAAGTAACATGTGTGCCTAAATTCTCTTAAATGCTGTTGGGGGTCCCCTTTTCTTTAAAATTTAGAGAATTTTGGCAATTCCCATTATAGAGGATATGGTCACAGAGCGACAGATGGATGGATGGGTTCACTGAAAATTTGGTCATAATAGATAAGGTTATATGACCTAGAGATATATGACTCAAGGGTATTCATCTTATACATTAGCATCTTGACCAAGTTCATTTGGGGTTGTTGGGTTGGATAGGTATTTCACACATTTTGTTGGGGCTGGGTGACATGGGAATAACTAGTGGATGGTTGGGATGATGTTGTGTGTGTGTGAGGCAACGTAAGGTTGGGTGGAAGGTGAAGGTATGTATACTTTTGTGTTAGGAATATATTGATAAGATGTCATGGGTACATGTTAGATGGTTGAGGTTGGGGGGTTTATGTGTGGCATCAAAGTGGTTAGTTGGTTAGTTGGTTGAAGGTGGGTAGTAACCAAAGTGTTTATAGGGGGAAGTGTTTGTGGTATGGAGAGCATTAGATTTTGAGATTGAGTTATGGTTGAGGTATTGGTTTCTACCAAAGGGAGGATGGAAGTATGAGTGGAGGATAATGCCATAGTAAGTGGGATGTAAGTGATTAAGGGTAGGGTTGAACCCACTTGTGGTATGACAAGAGGTGTTTGGTTGGGGGTTGGAAGGTTGGGTTAGGTTTTGGTGGATGGGATTTTGTAAGAGGTGTGGGTAAAAAATGGTTGGGTTGAAGTGGTACCCACCATAAGGTGGGGTGGCATGCCAGGAGGGGGTTTGGTAGAGGAAACTAAAATAAAAGGGGTATAATGTGGCATGGTATTGAGGTAGTGCTTTAAAGCCACCTAATTATTATCAAGGAAGGTAGAAAAGTTAGGATCATGTTTATATATGATTGGGACCCTAGAAGGAGAGGGAGGAGGGAAACTCTCAATGTCTGAGGTATACTCCATAGGTGCAGAAGAAGATGGGGGCTAATTAACTTGATTTTTGATTTGTTGTCTGGTAGTGACCATATGAGAAAATAAGGAATAAAAAGGTGAAGCTCTCAAATCAAACAAGAAGTAACCAAAAATATTTAAAATAAATCAACAAAAACACTAGAAATTCATTTAGCCTAGGATTACTTTTAAATCACTTTTGGCTTATGTCTTAAAGAGTGTGGAGGGTAAGTTGGTTTGGTATGGGTACTAAAGAGGTAAGCTATAGTTGGCTTCAGGTTATTTAGGCAATCAAAAGTAATATATATGTTGAAATTTAGTATGTGGCTTGGTATTGGAGCCTACCCCCTCACTTCACAATCCCGTAGTGATAAGGGTGTTGGGTGCTTAGCCAAGATATATTGAGTCTAGAGTTTATACTCAACCAAAGCACTAAGTTGGTTCTCCCCTTGGTGGTGAAATTCAAGTGGGATAGTTGGAAGGGGGTAAGGTTGCCAATAGATGATGAAATCCTAGTTATACCTTGTCTCAAGTATTCTTTTGATGTGTTTATTATTTGGAGGCTTGGCTTGGTGTGTGAATACAAGTGAAAGCTATGATAAAATTATTGTTTGTCTTAGTTACAAGCTGAACTAAGATCAACAAGCAACTCAATGGATGCAAAGTGTTTATTTTAAATCCAAAATAAAATTTCATATTTATTTAAATTCATACAAAATATCTAAATGTAATCTAAATGAAAGATGAAAATGCAAGTCTTAATCCTAGGATGATTGTTCTTTTTATTTCTTTGAAATATGCATGGAAAATAAACTTAACCTTTTCTAAAAATGCAACTAAAACTTGCGTGTTTTTTTTGAAAGAAAGAAAATAAAAATTAATTTTCTTAAAAATGAAACTAAAAATTCAAATAAGAATTCAATAAGGTATGCAACTAAAAATTTAAGTAAATATGTTACTAAACATGCAATTAAAAATGCAACTATATATATATATATATATATATATATATATATATATATATATATGTTTCATTATATATATATATTACTAATGAAACTAAATGAATTTTTTTCACTAATCAAAATAAATGAAATGTTTACTAATGCATTTATAAATGTCTTAAGATGACTAATGGACCCAATAAAATTAAAGGGTACCATCGGGCGTACCAAAATGTTTCTCTCAAGTTTTTGCTTTTTCTAAATGTGTAGAGTAAAAACTAGTTAAGAAGGGTGTGTAGAAAAACCTATTAAAATGAACACATTGAGTCCAGATGATTATGAATAAATATTATTTGGATAGGGAAGGATAACTTGAAATAAGAAAACACTACCACACACTTTTTTATTAAACAAATAGATGGGTGGATTGCCTAGCGTAAGCTAGATCCTAGAAGTGAAAGCTTTCTAGGAAGCTGTTAATCCACCTGCTTTTAACTCTTAAGTTTGATAGATAAAAAAGAAATAAACATGTTTTAAAAAAATAAAACTGAAATTAAATACAACAAATAACCTAAATTTAATTAATTAAAATTAAATTCTTTGCTAAGATGATTAAACTAAAGCAAATAGTCTAAATAATTAAAATTGCTGAAAATTACCTAAAAGCAAAGTTCTGATTCTTTGTTTGGTGAAATTACAAGGGTCAAAAGAGTTATGTGGTTGGGTTTGGAAAATATTTTATATGAGAAAGGTTTAAGGGGTGAAGGTTTAAAAATATAAGGCAACAAATGATTAAGGTGGTAAAAGGGTAAGGGGATAAAGAGAGTGGAGATGGTAAAGATGGAAATGGGATAAGAGGTAAATAGATAAAGGGAAAAGGAAAATGAAGAGGTTAATGGGAATGGATATGGATGAAAATATAATAATAATGACAAAGGGTGGGTTTGGAAGTCAAGAAAGAATAGGCCAAGAGGGATAAGAAATTAAATTGTAATAAATAGAACCAAGGTTACCTTCTAAGCTTGAAGAAGAATGTTGATGAAGATGTTGGTGTTGATGTTGCTAAAGCAATTTTGGAAGAAATTTAGAAAAAAATTGATGATTTGTCTCTTCTATCTAATATGATGATTATCTCCCTCGAAATGACCTCCTTCAAAAACTTGTAAAAAAAAGTTAACAACAAAAGGCTAACTTCCAACCTCACCTTGGGTGAAGTAGAGGGGGGTATTTATAGTATTTTTGTGTGAAGAAACATGACAAAATAGAGGAATATTGAATAAATTAAAATTTCTCTAAGTGATTCATGTTTTATTCAAGGTGAGGTTTGTGGGGATTCCCATGCAGGTTATAAAATCCTCCACTTTGCATATGAATCCAAGTTTGAATGGAAATCATGCATGTGGGTTTGAATAAGACCGAAGAATTTTTACCACCCTTATTTGTCTTCATATAAATTTTTCACCATTTTCCATGTGTGGGGATAAAAATTCCAAGGTGAGGTTGGTAAGGATTCCCATGTGGGTTGTAAAGTCTCCCATTTGGGTTGGTGAGCCTCCATTTGGGTTAAAAAGTCAAAGATGGGTGCCCTTTGTATTTCCCAAAGTATTAAAGAGGTAGGTATCTATTTTAAATTCTAATTTCACGTGGGAAGACAAAAATACATGTTGAATAATGACCCCTTAATGGGAAATGCACCACATTTCAAGGGGGGACCTTGTGATGCTTGAATGAGGTCTGCAAGCACTTTGGGAAGGGTCCCAGGTGGGGTATGAGGTCCCACATCAAGCCACATCACTTATAAACCATGTCACTTGCCACATCACTTTCCAAATCACCTCCCATATCACTCTACATGACACATACCATGTCACTTTTCATGTCACATGCCATGTCACTTGCCATGTCATCATGAATAGTGACTGTGGATCCCATAGTGAATAGTGAGGGTGATTAGTACTTTTGAATAGTTATTTTGAATGATATTTGTGACTATGAAAATAGTGATTTGTCTAGTTAAGAGGGGTTTTGGGATGGTTTAAGAAGTTTTAGGGGATCTTGAGGCATTTAGGCATCAAAAACTGTAAGTGTGTAGTTTTTTAGTATCTACACCAAGATACTACTAAAGGAGATGTTGTAGTAATATATACCTAAATGTATGGTTAGATTGTGTGAATTATGTGCCAGGATAGAGTTTTTACTACACTGACATATTTATTAAAGCTTCTAAGTAAACTATGCAATGAAGACATTTATCAAAACATCACAAACTTGCTACATAATTCACTAGTGTGCACAATAAATGAAATAAAAGACAAAAAAACTTGTTTGGTATGTAAAAACAAAGAATCCATGGGATGTATATGCATGAATAAACATTGAAGTTATAGGATATGAAACTACAAATGCTATCTTTGATTTTGGAAACATAATTAACATGATCTGTAGGTCTACATGGGAGGTGATAAGATGCCCAGTTCTAAGTTATAACCTAGTGAATATGAGTTTAGAAGACTATGGAAGAGTTGAACACATTGGCATACTATAAGACATTGAGATCAAAGTCATAAAACTAAGCTTATGAGGTGATATTGAAATCATCGATATGAAGATAAAAACTCATTATCCTGCATTGATTGGCAAGAAATGGGCATGTGATGGCTAGATGACTATCAATACTATGTAAAATTAGTTAGAAATACATCAGTGCGATAAGATTATAGTAATTCATTTACATAAGGTGCACAAAATTTACATTGTTCTAGATGAACGAGACTCTCTTTATGTTGTACAAAAAACCAATTGGATGAAGGTAAACTCTGAGGAGAACTTGAAATCTCTATGCACAATCAAGTATAATTTCTTGTATGAGCATACTAAACTTGAGATGTAGTATTTAATCACTAAATAGTTGAAAAAAATGAACAATGGAATCCCAAACTAGTGGTTATTCAGTCATTAGTACCTTAGTTTGTCATATACAATTATGCATCCATGTATGCTAAATCCCCTACTCACTTTGAAGTTAATTTTCTCTATATAGTAGATGATCATATATAGATTTATATAGATTCAACCAAATAAAACACTTTGCCTTGGTAAATAGCTTCATCTATCAGTAGAGACTTAGATACACATATACTCAACTAGGCTCATGGTGATCATGAACTCTAGCCTATGAGAATGGTCTTTACCATAGAAAGACAACTTCCTATATTTTATGTAGTTGAAGACATCAATTAATTCATTATGGTCCTACAAGTTCATGTGCCTATAATCAATCAGTGGATCAGTACCTTAAACTATGATTTGAAAGGAGTTATAATGACATGGTGGACAATTCATAGAGATGATCAACTCAATTGGGATGATGAATGTGAACTTATGATTAGAAAATTTCAACTATTATAGGTCATAAGAAGTAACTAGCCTTACTTTCAGGAATGTGAGTGCCCTAAAATCCATATCCACAAACGTTTTGAGGTTTGGACTGAAGAATGTGTGGCACCTAAGTAATGGGTTTATATCTTTTATTATACACTTGTGCCTTTACCATCAACTTGGTATATGCATCAAGAATGCAAGAGGGAGATAAAGCATTGGGTACAAGTGCAAAGCAAATTCATACTAACTTTTGCGTATGAAGATGTGAATCCTTTAGTTCATAATGAACTATTAAAAATCAAACATTTCATATGCCATGGGTGTGAAAAATATTCAAGCACCATGACAGTGTCTACTACATAGAATAATGTATCTTGTGATCAAAATATAAAATTACAAAGATATACATCTATCAATATGGAAGAATAATCTCTTATGCAGCCATGCCACCAAATATAGAATAAAGAGGAGGAAACTAAATATTTTGATACTGATGGTGATATCAATTTGACTGATTTTTTTGAACCTGAATGACCAGTAGAACCATTAAAATATCTAGTCATAGAACCCACTAAAGAAGAAAAGCTATACAACATATAGATTATAGAATAAGAAGGGAAAATAATTATACAAGAATCTATTATTGAGGAAAAGTACAAGATTTATCATCAACCTATTAAAAAGCACATGAAAAACATCAAAAGCAAAGAAATTACTAAACTGGGACATATAGGTGACTATTGGACTAAATCCAAAGTTTTAGAAGCAATATAACCCCTATGGGATTATAAAGATGTATTTCCCACAAATTTTATATAAGTCAGTAGAGTAGATCCTTCCCTAGGTGAAATGCATATCAAACTCAAGGAGTACACACAACCCATAAAGAAATGATTATATAATTTAAATCCCAACATGAAGTTGAAAGTGAAGGCTAAACTAGATAGAATGCAAGAAGCATGTATCATCTATCTTGTAGAGAAGGTAAATTGGGTAAGTACCATAATTTTGAAACCTAGGAAAATAGGGGAGATTAGAGTATGTGGTGACTATCAAATTTTAAATGATGCATGTGTGAATGGCCCATTTTTTATTCCCTTGACATATGAAGTTTTGGAATTTGTCACAGGTCATGAAGTTTACTCTTTCATGAATGGATTTAGTAGCTATCATCAAATACCCATCATAGAAGAATAAAAAACTAAAACAACTTTTTACACTAAATGGAGATCTTTTGCATACAAGGTAATGCCTTTTGGCCTCAAGAATGCACCTTCAATTTTTTATAGATTAAGGGTGACTACTACATGCAATCTAAAATGCATCATGTCTATAAATTGATCCTAGCTCAAAGAAGATAGAACATATCTACACTTTTGATTGGGAATACATTTGTTAAGTAAGACATGACCAATATGGGGATTCACTAAACTTGATTATGGGATCATTTATCACACTACACCATGTGAGGTAGGGTTATAATGACTAAAATCTAAAATAATCACACAATAACCCTAAAAGACTCTCAAGGTTTAATATTCATTTATTCTAACAAATAAGAAAGTAAATATAATCTAGTGCAGACCAAAGCTTATGACACAAAGTGGGGGTTAGAAACAAAACAAACAACTAAACTAAACATGCATAAAAGACTTCATGTCAATGTGTACAAAATCCTAATACATGGGAATAGAAGCACAACTACATTATCTATCTACTCTTATAAAGGAGAAATAAAGTGAGGAATACTTACCTTGAAGATGAACCAATCGAGCCTCAATCTCTCCCTTTGCTAAGGTCCTTCACAAGAGATTATTGTGGTATGTAAAAATAACAAAGATAAATCAGCTCTAGGCTACACAACCTATTTATGCATCTAAAAGACTTCTTCACAAAACAAGATCCGTATCTACAAAGAAAGTATGGAACCTTAAGCTTTATTATTCAAGTAAAATGGTCAATAAGTAGATGTTCATTTTCACTTATTCTTCTTCACTTCTATTCTTACAAATGGTTAGAAATGAACTTATATATACAAGCAGATCTTGCCCTAAATCCTCCCAAAAACATTAGCTATATAGGATTGATACAATTGAACTTGTATGTTTTTGGGGATAATTTACTAGGTCTGAGCTAGGTTGGTCAAAGGGATAACAAAACCAAAAAGTGAAAAATACCCCTAAATTGTAAAATGTTGACCTTAGTCGACCTAATATAATTGATAGTCCAAAATGGAATTAAGGCAAGAAAAGGAGGATGGAAAGAGAAAAATGACTATAATGGGTAAGGCTGAGAAGAATAAGCTTAGGGTTAATGTTTTTAGGATATGAGTGTGTAGATATCAAGTGGTAAAAGGGACAATAATTTTATGAAGCACCAATGGTCTACCCACCCCTTTCTTAGTGTACCCCTTAAGGCATGTACTCAAAGAGATTGAGACTCGATAGTTCTTGAGAGATACAAAGTGTCAGTAATCAATAAAAGTTTGAAAATATTGTGTATACATATGCCCCACTCAAAGCTCATCATGTGTCATGTAGGTGCAACATAAGATGGTGCTTTAGAAAATAGAACATGATAACACATAATTATAATGCTAAGTAAAGTACAATAAGCAATAAATAATATAAATGAAAGGATATAATTGAAAAATACATATCTTTACTTATCTTAGTGATATATATAAAGAAGTAGACTGTAAGAGAAAGTGAAGGTGTCCAATGTGAAGAACACTTAACGAACCTATAGAAGTTAGTACAAAAAATAGCCAAAAATCATTTTTTAGAAAGTAGGCATATGATAGTGGAAAATAATATCTATGTCATAACAAATCCAATGAATTTTATGGTTTTAAAAATGGATGAGTAAAAACAAATATATAGGAAAAACAAGGAATCTACCTAAAAATAATTAAAAGTTTTGACTTTTGAAAAGTGTTTTTAGAAGGGGACAAGATAAGTCATTTAGTTATTTTGACTTGTGAAGGAGAGAAAAAAGAGATCTACAGATCAAATGAGCTAGGATGGTGAGGAGATGACAATATAGACAAGAGGGATGCCTAGAGGTAGCAAAGGGTGCATTATAGGTATGCAACTATGAATCTGAAACCAATTTTTATAATTTATAATGAATTAAGTGTATTTTTAGGAATTTTAAGCATTTTTAGATGTCAAAAATGAGAGAAAATTAGATTCTAGGGGTAAAAAATAGCAAGATGGGAAATGGGTTTAGAGGAATTAGGAATAAAGTTGGAAAAATACACTTCTTTAGGAAAATACAAGGGGTCAATAGGCAAAATGAACTGGGTCGACCTAGTCAACCCAGTAGGCTGAAACTAGGTAGAATCCATCATTTCGACCTAGTAAGTATGGGTCGACCCTATACATTCTATAGGATACCAACCTAATGTAGTTTTAAAAATAATTTAAAAGGTCTAAAATGATAATTTAACATTATGAAGGGGAAAATAAGAGGTTTGACTAAGATTTTGGAGTTACCCAGGGTAGTAATAGGGAAATTTTGGTCAAACTAGTTTGACCAAAGAACCAGAATAAGCATGAAAAAGTGTGTAGAAGGATGAAAGATGGATAGAATATCCCAAAATGATTGAATTATGGAAATAAGGATTGATTAGGCTATAAATAGGTCAAAATGAATAAAAATGACTAAGTTGAAAAATAATTAGGTTTGTTTTTGAAAAAATGTAAAAAAAATGTATTATGATTATACATGACATGAAAGAACTGATACATCCTTTATTATTTCTTGGTTATAGAGATAATGGAGGTTCTATAGATTGGCAGATGTGTCTTGGTTACCATCATTATTGGAGTAATTATTGAATGGAGATAGGGATAGAATAGTATCCATAGGTCTAGGAGGCATAGATGATATGTGTAGGATCCCCATGAGGGATGATCTATTAGTCATGTTCCTCAATTATTGGGAATGATTGACTAACACATTTAGATGGAAGGTGGATGGGGATGTGATAGAGGTGTACATCACACTAGATGATGTACAATCCATCCTTGGGCTACCCATAGTAGGAGCACCAGTGACCACATGGATACCAGACAACATAGAGGAGATGAGAACATTAGCCATGTGGGCTAAAGGCTTATAGAAAATTCTAGGAGGATGTAAAGAGAGGAGAAACCAATAGCAAAGATGGGTATAGGTGAGATACAGGCATGGTAGGCCCTATCTAAGGAGAGAGTTTTCATCTAGCCATAGTGATGCAAATGATAGAGATCTAGACTTAGCTGATATAGTCATAGGTGCAGGTAACATACCTATAAGGATAGGCATAGGGATTGAGATCTTGGATGGACTCTTTAAAACATACCATTCAAAGGAGTCAAATTGATGCCTCAATAGGTAGCATGTCTAGGCCATGATAGATAAGATGGAGCCCAACCATAGAGTTGGAGCATTGTATATGGTTGTACTTGTCATATTTTGAAACTCATGAGATGTATATATATGGATCATTTTGGTATATTGATGTTGATCGTGTATGTTTTCATTATGGTTTATTGTGGTTGTGGTTGTGGATGCTTTAGATATATTTCATTCTAGCATATGTATTTTAGCTTTGTTGTATATGTTATAGGAAATATATGAGATGTGGTTTCTTTTCTAGCATTATGTAGGACACATGCATGGTTAAAAAGAAATAGGAAAAAAGGACTAAGAAAAATATAATCAATAAAAAAATGTGTACTACACACTATTTCAATCTAGGAAATGTGTAATAACAAGAAATGACTAAGTATAAAGAACCAATAAATGGTAAAATAAGATGGTAAAAAAGGAATTTGTTTTTAAGGTTTTTGCACCAAATTAAAACAAGTAAAATCATATTAATTTACATTGGGAAGTATGACAACAATGTAATAAAATGGAAGGTATGTAAAAGGGAAAAAATGGGATAAAACAATTCAATTAAGTCAATCAATTATGCTAAATCATGTTGGAAAGTATAAAAGAGAAACAAAATTGGCAAAATATTTGTATTAAATTTATCACACTAATTAAGCTGGGAAATATGAAAAATTCAAGAAATAGATGTATTTTTACATGCACTTATTAAATAAGAAGATTTAAAAGTGAAAGAGAAATGAAGTAAGCATAAGAAATAGTAAATCAAGCTGAGAAGCATGTCAATGATGTGTAACTTCATAATCAATCGAATCTTATCTCATATTTGACACATGTAATTTTGAATTGTGTCTTGGGTATTAGAAAATTTTGTGAGGAATGCCAGGTCATATCTATGGTCTTATGCTACAACTCACAAATGAAAACACAAATAGGGTGGAATAAATAGGAAAAATCAGATAATGAAGGATATGGGTAATAAGAAGGAAAAATATGGTAATTTGTGAGGTATGTTGTGTCCTATCCATATTTTTACAAAGCAACTCACAAATGAAATCCCAAGGGGAGTGATTAGTAGACAAAATAATATTTCTCAAGAGGAAATATGATGGATATAGGGAATGAAAAAGTGAATGTAAAAAGTAAGACTTAGGCATATTATGAGAAAACCTTAGGAGGCAAGAGGCATACTAAGGACATGAGAAGATACTAAGTGATTAATGGTTATCTATGTACAAAAGGAACCTATTTTGTATAGACACAAATATTTGTAGGAAAATAAGCATGCTACTAATATCAGTTAATGAAGGTATATTGGTACAAGAAAAAGTAAAATGGACTTACCTTCCCATGACGTGTTCCCCATTCTCTAGGATCCCTTATAGAGTTGTTGGTCTACTACGAAGATTGGGTACTTGAGTGAGAAAGTATGTAGCACTAAAAGATTTTTTTAAAATTTTCCTCTTCTAATATACTCGCCTACCACATCCCAAAGGACCTTTATTCTATCATAAGGCCAATTATGGATTTTGAGCTTTGACTAGAAGAAGGATATGTGCTTTGAATCACATCTTTTAGTGTGATTTGAACTTTTAAGAATAATTTTTGATTTTGTATCATTGCCTTTTGTTTAAATTATTTGGATTTTAACTTTTTATTACTTTTTAAGATTCCTCCTCCATACGGACTTGGAATGACCAATCATGAGAGATGTAGTGATACACATGAATGAGATGTAAGCTAAGGCTAAAGGAATCTAAGTAACCAAAGACAAAGACTAACTAGGACACTTATGCTTGATAATGAACTAACATGTGATCTCAAGTCTCAACCATGTATATGCTTAGTTTGTAAAAAAAGAAGGGAAAAAGGAAATCCAAAAAGTGGACTGGTGTAAGGAGGTAGTAATGAGTAAAATTGTTTGCTAACTGATCACATGGTAAAAGGGAGATAATGACCAAAGGGAATAGGGTTTGTATAGCCAATTCACAATGATAATTAACCATAAAAAATAGAGATAAGAAAGAAAACAATCATGAAGAGGAAAGAAAATAGTTTTGAGAAAATCTCAAGCAAGAGGGAGAAAACAATGATAAAGAAAGACAATCATATGCAAAATATAAATGATAAGATAAGCAAGATATAGTACAAGTAAGATCACCATATATGATATGGAAAAATTTGACACAGTGTCAAAAGATATGATAGATAGATAAAGATAAGATTGGAGCACACATCCAACCCAAATTAAAATGTGAAAGCACCATGCATGTGCTCATAAATATTGATAAATCTATCCTCAAACATTATACAAGACATTAGATAAATCTATATTACGTTGGAGATGAACTTTTGCTAATGTTTCATCAATCTTCAATGAATATTGGGAAAATACTTCTCTTCTGATCTCCTCCATAGAAAAAGTAAGAATACTCTAAGGATTATATTGAGGAGGGAAATTAGGCAAGGGATGGTCAGGAGAATGCATGGGAGCAAGCTCTATGAGAGATGTAATAATCATCAGTGGAGAATGATCCATGAGTGAGGGAAGGTCCATAGGTGAAGGAATCATGGGTGAGGGCACAAAATATGGTGGAGGGGTGATAAGAGGTGATGGAACCACTAGAGGTAGAGCCATGGGAGAAGGAGGAGCCTTATTATGAGAATGACTTGTGGGAGGAGTGGTATAAGGTTTGGGAATGAATATAATGTGATATTTAAGATGTTATTAAAGAATACGGTAATGATCAATATGATGGGTGTTGCATAGATGCTATTGATAATATACCTCACCATGCTTGGGTAGATATTTAGGAAGTACCTTTGAGGGAGGTATGGATTTATCTAATGATAGGGAAGGACACAAGGTATCAATATATCACCACAACTTGTGATAATTGGTGGAATAATGATTATCTATCCCATAGAAGTAATGTATATGCTTGTGAGTGGTTTTAATAGAACTAATCATAAAAGGAGGTGTAATAGGAGTGGAAGAAATTTTCGAACACTCATCATCCCATTTGGTGGGTAGAGGAGCCATCTTAGGTAAAGGAAGCAAACCATTACCAAGGGAGGTGATGGTGGAGAAGGAATTGAACTAGGCTCAATAAAAGGAGAAATTAAATTAGAAACAAGGGTAGTCTCAACAATAGGAGGAGCATAAATAGACTTGACTATAGTGGGCTCTTATAAGGGAGGAACAAGATCTATAGAAGGTATAAATAGAGTCATACTAACCTCAAGGTTAAACTAGATATGAGGGTTATGGTACTTATCAAAATGGTAAGGCCCAAACATATCATTATCCATAAGCAAAGTCTAATGTGGCTCTTTAGAAACTAGAGGTGTTGGCACCATCTCTACCCTATGATAAAGGGGGAAAATACAAAAAAATGGAATTAGAAGTGAAGGAAAATGATGAGATGCATGAAAATACTCAATTAAAGAACAATGATAATAGACAATCTTAACATCACAAGCTTGTATAAGACCACCTAATAATGGATCATCTAAGGATTAGACATAATCATAATTTAGGGTGTAAAGGTCAATGATGCAAGTAAGTATGAACTTATCATTTGATGAAGTATGGTGAATAAAATTCCTAGTCTTGGTCAAGACTAAGGGAATGTCATTGCAAGGAGGCTTGTGAGAGCAAGGTTATAAAGAAGTAGGAAGTTATGAGATTAGATGAGGAGAGAGATCATAAGCCTTGATCTTTAGGTTAGTTTCATTAGGATCATTATCATCAAAATCTAAGAGGTTAAGAGGAATGATCCTAATGAGCTTAGGATTTCCACTATAAACTTAGGATGAATTAATTAGAAAGTTAAGATGCAGAGATTTATAGAAAGGAACACTTGACAAAGACTTTAGAGTAAGAGTCTTGAAGACACCATGATCTTGGAATTATTTGAAATTCTAAGGGTTAGTTTCACCTTGAATCCTATAAATGGCTTTATTATGATGGAATTTAATGCATTAGTAGGTGGCAAAAGTAATATATCCCATGCAGTGAGTCCACAACCTACCAAGCAAGATGTTATAATAAAGGGGAAAGTTAAATATAATCACCTTCACATGAAAGGTGATAGGTGGGATAGTAATGGGAAGCCACACACAACCTAGAGGAAGAATTTTCCTTTTATGGTATCCTTGGTAGGTGCTGCATGTAGACTTCAGATTACATTTTGAATATCCAAGGGTCTTAATGAAGTCAAGAGAGGCAACATAGGTGACATAACCCTCATTAATCAATGTATACTTAACTTGGATATCACCTATTTAGATTCTAATAAATAAGGGAAGATCATCTACACAAAGCAAAATCTTATTCAAAATCATAGAGGATATGAGAGATTTTAAATAAAGAGAAGTGTCTATAGTTTTGTCAACATTGATAGACATCTCTTCATACTTTTGTAATATACTATCCTCAGATCTAGATAAAGCTGCCTCCCATCTTACTAAGGGAGGATGAGGGACATTCATCTCAAATAGTACCTGCATAAGATGATTTATATGATGTGGAGAAGTCCTCATAAGCTCAAGGAATTAAATTTAGGATGGGAGATTAGTGAGCTCCACAATGGGATCCCACTCATCATAATCCATAATAATGTTGTTAGATATAGATGCATAATGGTTGATAAGGTTCTTAGAAGAAGGAGCCAAAGTGATTTGGAATTTATGTTGGTAAGAAGAATAAGGTTTAAAATAAGGTTGTAAATGATGTTGTGATGATGAAGTAGTTGTTTCAAGTTGATTTGGAAAATTGGTAAAAGAAGTGTTAGTGGAAATTTGAGTATCATTAGTATTGGAAGATGATGGAAGAGTGGTAGAAAGAGAAAAAAAAAGTGTTATCTAAGGGAGAATAGGAAATTAAATCATCAAAATTAATAAGGTCATCTTTCCCTAACTCATTTAAATGAGTTGGAGAAGAATCTTGGATAACACGATATGTTTGAGAAGGAGTGTAGATAGGTTGATAATAGATAAAATCAACCACCCTTCGCATATTAGTCATGCTAACCACATTCTCTTTGAAATTTGGTTCAACAAGACTTTCTACATTATTGGTGGAAGGGGTGGCTTTATCTTGATTTTATTAAATAGGTTGATAATTCGGAAGGTCTTTATAGATAACTAAATGAGCATTTTCTTCATTTAAGGATTGAGTTTTATCATGTGATTTATAGTCCTTAAAATTAATTTCATAAGATTTTTGATGCTTACGAATTTTGGAATCATGATAAAAATAAGGTCCAAGAAGAAATTCCATAGCTAAATTATGAATTTGTCTATAGTTCTCATGAGAATGACCCCAACTAGTATGAAACCAACAAAACTTGTTGGGATTATACTAGGATTTCTTAAGACAAGTATGGTTAAGTTCTCATGGAAGAGGCCTAGGTAGACACTTAAATAATTCAGATGAGGATAGAGGTTTGTGAAAATTGATGTTCTTTAGTAAAGTTAATGAGTATTGGTATATTATTGAGAAGGGGGAGTTGGTTCTGATGAAGGGATAGGAATGACATCTTGAACATTGTGAATGGTGTTAAAAGAATATATAACACCATCATTGGTAACATTAAAATTTTTATTCTTAAGTAAGAGAAAAGGACCCATATAAGGTTTAGGTGGCTCGAATTGACACATTAGGAAGTATTGACATTTAGCCTGGTCAATAGCTTCCTCTAAGGTACATGGAGAGAGAGTGTGGACTTGATATTGTAATTTAGGAAAAAGATCACTAGTAAAGAGATGGAAAAGATTATCATCAGCCATGTTATCTTCACATTTATTTGACAAAGTCTTCCATATTTTAACAAAGGATTGACCAGTTTCATTTTCATTTTGTTTACAATTTATGAAATGGGCCAAAGTTTTTTTGAGGAGATCACTAGTTTGATATTCTTGAACTAAAGCATTCACTAAATCTTGAAAAGTAGTAATGGAATGAGGCCTAAGTTGTTTATACCAATCTAAGGCATCCCCTATGAGGATTTTGACAAGGATATTGGTAGTAGCAAAGGTGTTTAATTTAAACCAATCCTTGTAAAGATTTCTAAATGTCTTAAGATGAAGGGTAGGATCAGTTGATCCATTATAATAAATTGTAAGTGTTATACCTCTTATGTCAATGTTAACAATTTTAGTAGTAAGAAGTTTATTTTGAATATGCTTAATGGTTTTATTGATTAAAGGAGGTTGAGAAATGAGATTTAGTTGAGAATATTGAAGAGGAAGTGGGGGAAAATTTTGGTTATGTGTGCCCCAAGCCATTGGTTGTAGATGAGATTGAAGGTGGAGAAGGTGATTTTTCATTCTCATCATTTGATTTGTGTTATGATAATTAAATGTATTCATTTGATTTAGAGTTTGCAACAAAAGTTGAAGTGTTCGATTAACATTATTAGAAGCATTAGAAGTGGTATTATTGGCTTAGGTACCACTATTGGTATTGATAGGAGCTTGAGAGGAATTATGAGAATGTGATGCACTAGTGGAATTTTTTTATTGTGTAGAAAAATATGGACTAATGAATGGTTGATAAGAAGCACTAGAAGAATGATTGATTTGAGTAGAAAATGAAGCATTAGTAGATGGATTAAGGATAGTGGATCTCAAGAGAGGCCCACTAAATACTAGGCATGGAGGTAGAAGAAAAGAAATAAGAAGAGGTCATGGCACGAAAAGTGGTCATAATAAAAGGAAGAGGATAAGAATCAAAGAAAGTGGTAGCCCCAAATCTAGTTGAGAATATAGGAGTAGGTGAGTGAGGCTCTTCAATTTGACCACTAATCATAAGATTGTAAATGGTAAAAGGATCCTTTCATTGATGTTGAGCAAATTTAGAGATAAATAAGAGAATTTCAAGAGTATACTCTAACTCAGGTTGGTCCTCTAAGAAAAGAGGAGAATTATGATGCAAAGAGGTATTATGAGGGGTCCCATAGTTCATTGTGCAAGTGGAAATATGAACATTACTAGATTCCAAGAGAGGAGCCCTACTCTATCTATGGGAGACCTTCTGAGGATTGGTAATTTCAACATGTCTATTGGCTAAAACATAGTGTTATCATCAAGAAAAAAATTCATGATGAAGGGATAGAAAGAGAGATGAGAAATCAAAGAATTAAGAAGTGACTAAAATAGTACAATGTCAACTGGGTCAACCTAAAATAGAAACATGAACTACAAAACTATATATGGTCAACTAGGTTGATCTAGTATAGTGCACATATATTGGAAAAAGAGGTAGAAGGGACTATAGTTAGTATAGGGTCGATTGGGTCATTATTTTATAATGCATAGAGGTTGGAAAAAGGTATAGGGTTGACTAGGTTGACCTAGTATAATAGAGAAAGAAATTGAGATGGTTGATAACAAGTTATGAACTGAAACAAGATAATTTTTGTAGCTAATCTTGGAAAGTAATAACTTAAAAGAAATAAATAGTCAATTGGATCAATATTGGCCAATCCAATTGAGGCACAATATATAAAACCTTGCACTAGTATTGACTAATGCAAGTTTTTTGTGCACACAATTGAGTAAAGAACAAGCAATAAACTTGGAAAGTAAAGAGATAACTAATTGGTCAACATAAGATGTCTTATTATATTATTAATAATATGATTTTAAATGTGATATGAAGTTGGCTATAAATCAAGGAACTAGATAACAATTGAAGGATAGTTTTAGGTAGTTTGGGCTGAAAGGGACTATAGTGGAAATAATACAAGCTTGGTATTGGGGCCTACCCCCTCAGTTCACACACTATAATGATAAGGGTGTTAGGTGCTTAGCCAGAATATACCATCAACCATGCTTTATACTTGACCAAAGTATCAAGTTAGCTTCCCCCTTGGTGATGAAATCCAAATAGGTTAGCCTTGGGTAGAAAAATGTTAAAATGCTTATTTATTTTTTGTGATTTGGTCATGTGTGTATAAAATAAAATAGTGAAACTAAACATTTAATTAAAAACCGCCTAATTAGACTATGTGAACTATTCTAATAATGGAAGCAAGAAGAAAAGAAAGGTGTGAACTAATTACTAGCATATACAAATTAATTCAAACTTAAAACAATATATAGTGTTGACATTATATGCACTAAATATATAAAAAGGTTGATAGGGTCAAACTCTTACTATGAAATCAAGGTCTAAAAATGAACAGGGTGGACCAGGATTGACCCAATTATTTAGACAACACATAGAACATAGATCTGGGTTGATAGATTTGATCTACCTGACTGTGCAAGGGTAGTTTTGAAGACTAAAAACTATGAAATGAAATATAGAAAATAAAGAGATAGAGAGATAGAAATGAACCTTGGTGGATCAAAGATGATGAGAATGACTATTTCTAGTAAAAAACCTTGGAATATGATTGAAAACTCTATTAAATGGGTTGACTAGGTTGATCAAGCTTTGTAAAATCCCATTACTAAGTGCTTAGAATGTATAGGATAAATTGGGTTGACCAAGTAGCTGAATTTAGATGCCTAAAAGTGTATAGGGTCAATTAGGTTAACCTAGTAATCTAGACTAGAAGTCTAAAAACCTATACTAGGTTGTCTAAGTCAATTTAATTGCTTGTTCCTAAAAACTTGTGCACTGAGATTAGAATTGGGTCGATAAAGTTGATCTATTATAACAAATATATGATAAAAATAGTGTTTAAAAGAATGAAAAAAATTGAAATAAATCTTGCAAGGGTTAGTTTCATGTTAGGTTCATTAGAATGTATGCAATTAGAAATGCATCATGTCTATAAATTGATCCTAGCTTAGAGAAGATAGAACATACCTATACTTCCAATTTGGAATACATTTTTTAAGTAGGAGCATGATTAATATGTGGATCTACTATACCTAATTAGGGGATCACTTATCACAATACACCATGTGAGGTAGGGTTTCAAAGCCTACAGTCTAACATAATCATGCGATAACCCTAAAAGAGTCCTAAGGTTTAATATTCACTTATTCTAACAAAAAAAAAGTAAATCTAATCTAGTGCACTCCAAATATTGTAGCACAAAGTTAGGGTTAGAAAGAAAAAACTAAACTAAACATGCATAGAAGACATATACTCATGTTAATGCATATAGAATCCTAATACATGTGAATAGAAGCACAAATGCATTATCTATCTACTCTTACAAAGGAGAAATAAATTTAGGAACATTTGCCTTGAAGATGAACCCACTAAGCTTCAATCTCTCCCTTGGCCAAGGTGCTTCACAATAGATTGTTGTGGTATGTAAGAATAACAAAGACAAATCAGCTCTAGGCTACATAACCTACCTATGCATCCAAAAGACTTCTCCACAAGACAAGATCTTTATCTCCAAAGAATGTATAGAACCCTAAGCTTTATTCCTCAAGTAGAATGGTCAATAAATATATATTCATTCACACTTATTCTTCTTCTATTCTATTGTTACAAATTATTGGAAATGAACTTGTATATATAGGTGGACCTTGCCCTAAATGTTTTTGGAGATAATTCACTAGGTCTAAGCTAGGTCAACCAAAGGGCCAACAAAGCCTAAAAGTGAAAAATACCCCCAAATTGTACAAGGTCAACCTAGTACAACTGACAGTCCAAAAGGGAATTAAGGTAATAAAAGGAGGATGGAAAGAGGAAAATGACTAGAATGAGTAAGACTGAGAAGAATAAGCTTAGGGTTAATGTTTTGAGGATATGAGTGTGTAGATAGAAAGTGGAAAAACAACAATCTTATGAATCACCAATGGTTTTCCCACCACTTTCTCTATGCACCCCTTAACGCATGCATTTATAGATATTGAGACTCGATTGGTTCCTGAAAGATATAAAGTATTAGTAATCAATAAATGCTTGAAAATATTATGTGTATACAATTTCCTTTAAGTATTTCATTCATGAATTCTTGGAAGTATATCTAGATGATCAGGAAGTCTTCTCTTTATTTAAATAACACTTATCAAAGTTTTACCTCATGATAGAACACTATCAAGCCTTGTGCATTGAGATAAATTTTAAAAAAATGTTTATTTTTTACACTTGGTGTTTTTCTAAGTCATGTGGTGTGCAGTGAATGGATTTTGGTAGACTAGGCCAAAATTATAGTCATCCTTATTATGCCTCCACCATTCAGCTCTACAAAAGTGAAATCCTTTATTTGCCATATAGGGTACTATCAAGAGTTTATCAAGGGATATGCAACCAGTTCATCTCCATTGGAATATTTACTACATAAAGGTATAAAGTTTATTTGGACTTCTAAGTGTCAAGCAACTTTCATAAAACTAAAGTAGAGATTGGTCACTATGCTTATTCTCATCTTTTTAGATTTGAGTAATCCCTTTCATGTGCATGTTGATGCTTTTGGTATCATAGTTAATGTTGTACTTGCATAGCTAGGTGAAGGTGGATTGGACCACCCCATTCATTTTTCAAGACAAAATTTATCTGATGCAAGAAAAATTACATGATAACTAAAAGAGAAGCATTAGAAATAGTGTTCACACTACATAAATTCTAACATTATCTTCTTGCAACACCATTTGAATTTTTCATAGATCATCAATCTCTATGCTACCTAGTCAATAAGACTATCCTTGAAAGATGCATTTCAAGATGGTTGATGTTCTTTCAAGAATTTCAATTTTGCATCAATGCCAAGATAGGTAGAGAAAATGTTGGGATGGATCATCTCAGTCAAATCACAAATGGGGAAGAACTAGAAGAACTATAGGAATATTTTCTTGATGACCATCTATTTTGAGTTTCTATGATACCTGAGAATTTTGAGGCAATTTCTAATTTCATATAATGAGTATTCCTAGGAACTACCAAGAAAGGGAAAAGAAATAGTTTCTCACCAGATCCTTGCCATATACTATTATAAATGGGATCTTGTATCATTTAGGGAAGGATGAATCCTTATGCAGGGTATTTCTGGAACATGAATGACCACAACTCTTACATGAAACACAATGAGGAATAGAAGGAGGTCATTTTATCAAAGAAGCTACTATAAGGAAATTTTTATAGAGTGGGTTATGGTGGTCAAAATTTTTCAAGATGCACATAGAATAGAAGAGTATTGTGATGTATGTCAATGAATGGGTAAGACACTCCAATAGGATGAAATGACCTTACAACCTTTGTTATTCGAATAACCTTTTGAAAAATGGGGCATCAATTTTATAGGACTGATTAATCCTTTAAGTAAATTAAAAAAACACCTTATATTATCACTGTGATATATTACTTTACCATTTGGGTTGAAGCTACTGCAACACCTAGTTATGGGGTGAAGGACACATCAAAGTTTATTTACAAAAATATCATCATAAGGTTTGGATGCCCCATCAAGCTCATCAAGGATCGAGGGACACACTTCTTGAAAAATATCATAAAATCTCTTATTCAATAATTCATGATTTCTCATCATACAAGTACTACATACCATTCGTAAAGTAACAACTAAGTTAAGGCTTCTAATAAAGTGTTGGGTAAGATGTTGACAAAGATATGTGATGTCAAGAGGGATGATTGGGAATATCACCTTCCTATGATTCTTTAGGCTTATCAAATTAACTATAAAAGGGCTACATGTTTTACTCCATTTCATTTGGTCTATGGGCTTGAAGTAATAATGCCAATGGAATACTTGTACCCAGTCTGCACATTGTAATGGTTATGAAAATAGGGGAACATAAGTCTCTCACAAATAGGATTCTTAAACTGAATAGGATGGATGACTATCAATGCAAATCATCTTGGATGTAGGAAGTTCATAAGTAGAGCTAGAAATCATAGCATGATAAGAATCTGTGCCATAAAGAATTTAAAAAAGATCAACTAGTTATTTTATATGATAATTGCTTTAAAGCATTCTTGGGTAAATTATAGATTATATGAAAAGGGCCTTACATTATACATGAAATATCATAGTAAGGAATGATTTGTTTTGAGAGATTTTTAGGGAACCATTTTGTTAAAGCAGGTCAATAGTTGTAGGCTTAAGCCCTACCTCCAATAGTCTTAATTGATATCTTTCTACCAAATGAGGGGGTATTGAGTAGCACCAAGTAGATTAGGATTTCCCATTTTTGCATGTTTTCTTATATGTGTGTGTGTGTGGTTTTTTTTTTTTTTTTTTTGTGTGTGTGTGTAGATGATATCTTTAATATATTTTGGAACTAAGATAACAAGTATAATGTGCACCAACTATCCACATAAAAATTTAGGTGTGCCATTGATGATGTTAGTAGGAGTGAAAGTAAGAAATTAAGTCCAAGAAATTTATGGTCAAGTCACATCAGCCAAGATCTCAGTTGTATAATAGTCAACCCCAAGAAGTTAATGCTACATCCAAGGTTTAATTGATCTAATCTTCACAAACTTAGTGGCTGATCAACATAGTCCATTCATACTCTAGTACATACAACAAATAATATAATGTCGTATCTTGATGCATGCATCAATGTCTAGCTATTTTAATTACTAGATCAGATAAGATTTTCCACCTCAAATTTCACATTGATATCGAAGGGATAGCTCAACATGGAATTTATGTAGAAACCTATAGGCATGAAATTTGTATACACATAATATTTTCAAAATTTTATTGATTAATGACACTTTGTATCTTGTAAGAACCTATTGAGTCTCAATCTCTCTGAGTGCATGCCTTAAGGGGTGCACCAAGAAAGGGGTGGGTAGACTATTGGTGCTTTGTAAGATTTTTGTTCCTATTTCCACTTGCCATCTACACATAAGCCTCTTGAAACCATGAACCCTAAACTTATTCTTCTCATTCCTAACCATTCTAATCATTGTCATGCTTTATTCCTTAATTTATTGCCTTAAAATCTTTTTTACCTATTCAAAGAACTAGGCTGAATAGATCAGCCCAGTATAGTTTAGGGACATTTTAGCTCTTTTGGTTTGTTTACATCTCGACCAACCTATCACAGACCTAATGAGTTAGCCAAAAAACATGCTAGGTCAATTAGGTCAACTAACACAATTGACATATCTGAATGATTTTAGGTTAAGTTTCTAGTATATATACAAGGTCATTTACCACCATTTATAAGAGATAATAATTAAGCAAAAAAATGTGAACAAACATCTTCCTATTGATCATTCTACTTGGGGAATAAAGCTTTAGGGCTTAATGCTTTCTTTAGAGCTCTAATATTGTCTTATGGATAAGTCTTGTGGATGCTTGGATAGGTTGTGTAGCCTAGAGATGATTTAACTTAGTTATCCTTATATAGCATGACAATCTCTAATGAAGCACCTTGGCCAAGGGGGAAATTGAGGCTCAGTGGGTTCATCTTCAAAGGTAAGTATTCCTAGCTTTATTCCTCATTTGTAAGAGTATATAGATAGTGCATTTGTATTCTTCTCTTCCATATATTAGGATTATGTATACATTTACATGAGTATATGTCTTTTAATACATGTTTATTTTAGTTGTTTATTTGTTTTGATTCTAAACCCCACTTTGTGTCACAAGCTTTGGTGCAAACTAGATTAGATTTTCTTTTCTTGTTACTAGATTAGGGAAATATTAAATCATAGGACTCTTTTAGGGTTTTTATGTGATTGTGTTAGACTATAATAATTGGAACCCTACCTCACATGGTGTGTTGTGACAAGTTATTTCCTAATCAGGTCTAACAGATCGTCACATTGGTCATGCTCTCACTTAAAAATTATATGCCCCCAATTGGAAGTGTAGGTGTGATCTAGCCCATCTGATCTAAGATTAATTTATGGACATGATGCATTTTTAATTGCATACAAAATCTATAAAGGCATATGTTTGTGAACTAAGTCTATATTTCATTCTTGTAAACATTTTATGAGCTAATGTTTCAGAGCCAGCTAATTTCTACTATGTATCAAGCAAAAATTCTTTAATTTTGGAATTTAGATATCATAGATCATTTTTAGTTCATCAAAAACTTGATAAATATTTAAAAGGAAGAAATGGGTGTCAACTTTGTGCTTTGACAAACAAAATACACTGATCCAAATCCATTTGATTAATTATGAGTGGTAGAGAAAAAACTCTTTCGACTAGATCCCATAGATGTTATGCAAAGAAATCCATTTGAGAACATCTGTACTAAAAACTCCACTAGTGAATTCAAAAATGAATTCATTATTATTATTTACACAAAAAAGTACTCCTCCCCATGCAATATCAGAAGCATCAGTGTAAACCTTTATTTGATCTGATTTTGGGATATGAAGCTCTGGAAATGAAGAAACCATAGATTTTATCTTCTGAACAGCTATTGTATGTTCTTCTTTCCAACAAAAAACTTTTTTTTTCTAGAGAAGTTATTAAAGGATGAACCTGTCTTCACCAGAAATAGGATAGAAACTATTTAAATAGTTAAGTAATCCCAAAAATGCTTGAAGCTTAGATTTGACTAGCTTCTCTGGAAAACTGATGACCTTTTCTTTGATATGTGGTTGGATCTGCAGTTTAGAATCTCAAATCACCATTTTGAGGAAATTGCATTCAGTTTTGCATAATTGAATCTTTGCCTTTGAGAGTACAATTCCTACATCTTGAGCCAACTGAAAGAATTTGGAGAGATGAGCAAAATGGTCAGTAAGAGAATTACTGAAGATTAGTATATCATCAATATTACACATAGAAAGTTAGATGTGCCTTAAAATATCTTATCCATATGTGCCTGATAATATGCTAGGGCATTCATCAAGCTAAAAGGCATTAATGTCCATTGGAAATGGCTGAAAGGGTAGCTGAATGTTGTCTTTTCCCTATCAGCTTCTTTGACTCTAATCTAATAAAAGCCAAACTTGTAGTCAAACTGGGAGAAATATTTACATGTTGTTACCTTCTCCAATAGATAGCTTTTATTTGGAATTGGATATGGAAATGGTTGTGTAATGGAATTTAATGGTCGATAATTAATGACCATTCTTTTCTTTCCTCTCTTTTGCTCAGAGTGTTTATTAACCATGAATGCATAGCAATAGAAAGGGGAAGTTAATTTTTCAATAAAGCCATTAGTCTCTAGCTCTTTGATATGGATTTCCATATCGTTATAATCCTGTGCTACTATTGGGATCTTTTTCCCAATTTTCATATGTCTACCTTCAAGGATTTTTATGTCCATCTCAGGCATATATTTTGACCAAAACTGCTGAGGGTTATCAGAACAAATAGTGGCTTTAATCTTTTCACCTATTTCTTGGATTTTAGCTGGGATTATTATCTTAGGTATTTGAGTCATTGAACTAGGAAATTGCTTGGTGGCATAGATAAGGCAAGGAATTCTAAGCCTTTAATTTTCTATAGTAAACATGATACTCTGGGTGGTTGAACCATAGGGAGAGTATTTGTCAATAAAGACACCACCTAATAGAATATCTATAGGCATCCTATCTAAAGCAAAGAAATTAGCATGGAAGATTTTATCTTGTATCCTAAGGGTCTACTGATGTTTATATTTATTACAAATAAAATTGTTCCCTTAGACATCTAGGCTCTTATAAGCCATAGAATCATCCAATGTCTTCCAATCATGGATGAGTTATGATTTAGCAAAGGAGAGAGAAGCTTTTGTATCAATCTGGGCATCTACTAATCTACCATTGATTTCTAAAGTAGTAAACTGGGCAAACTTTCTATTAATCAGCTGGGTTAAGTAAGTTGGTTTCAGAATTTCTAAGGGAGGAATGCTCGTACATACCAATTTTTGTCTCCCTGGATCCTGAACAATAGATTGTTCAGTGTAGATGTCTTCTACTTCTACTTCTTCTTCTTGGAGATTACTACATTCACCTGGACAATAATCTTGATATGAGTAGAAAGAACTTTCTACTTCTTCATCCTCTTCCTTTTCTTCTATGGGCAATAATATGTCCCATTGTGGCTCTGCTCATGGTGTTGGAATTTCTCTTGGAGAATATTTTTTGGTGAATTTGTTCTTGATCCAAGAGGCACTTGGATTGAAAGAGCTCTAGAATTATAAAGGAGGATGATATAGTCTTTAAAATATTGGTGGCATTCAAGGCATTGAGGGTTGTCTCCCTTTAGTTGATCCTTCTCCTTTGGAGTATCCTCTCATTCTTGGCTTTTTTGGTCTTTTTGGTACTTCTTGGTGATGCCTAGACTAGGCTCCATGTGCTTCATAATGTAGCTGTGAGTGATCATGATGCTAAGGATGATACCATGGGCGTTGCATGTTGGTGAGTGATTATTCCAAGTCATCGCTAATGACTCAAGAGCATCTGCATCATTATCATCTTTAGAAATGTCTATGGGGAGATCATCTAGAATTGGTTCATAGATGTCATCCTGTAAGTAGAGATCTTCATTAGAATTGACAATATCCCACCACATTGCTGCATTAGAGGTAAATATAGCTTTGACTACAATATTTTTGTAGTGACATTGAGGAGAAATATGGCTACTTGGATGGAGGATGATCAGTACGACATTTCTTGAGAAAATGATGAGGAGGTGCATAAGAATATTTGTGAGGAAAGGAGCGATGCTGGAAAGAAAGACAGTGGTGACACTGCTTTTGTTGCTTGTGTAGCTATACAAATGGCTGACAACCAAAGGGGACTATTTTAAGAAAGGCTAGAGCAATTTGGGAGGCTTGATGCTTGGTTAGATTCTGGATAGATTTAGTCTCAGAGACTAAACACATAGCTTGCTGTTTGGAAAAATCAATCACATTTGAGAGAGAAAAATCTTCAATGGTTAGACCTTTAAGATCAATATAAGAAATAACCCTATCAATGAGATTATATGGAAAGGCATGCAAAAATTTAAGCTTGATCTCAGTCGATGAAAAGCTCTTGCTTTCATATGCCAATTCCCTAAATTGTTTGGCAAAAGCATCAAACTATTTTAAATCACATAGCTCCATTTTGAGAAGCCATTTTTTGGATTCCAGTTCTCTATTGGCAATTAGAGGTGCAAACTCATTAATTAATAAATGAAATAATGTAGCTAAGGGATCAGGCTGATTGTGAACACTATCAAATTTTTTGGCTTCAGTCATAGCATTCCACCATTGGTTAACAATACCTCAGAAAAACTTTGAAGTAAACTTAGTAGTACTGGCTAGATCTAAATGAGAATTAATGATGATAACTCTCATAGAATTGCACCATGCAGTGATCTCTTTCAAAGGATTGAGGAGATCATCAATATTCAGATACCATGGCTGTAGTTGGACATGTGTCCTCTACATCAAAGTAGTATTCGAATGCTTTTTTTTAGGCTTAAAATTAGAGTTGAAGTCTGTTTTACAGACTAACTGTGTTGCAAAAGATTCTGCTTGCTGATCTTGTTGGGAAAGCCATTCAAGACTTTCATCCAAAGCCACTAGCTTTGAATCAATGGAAGACAACTACTTCTTTATATATATATAGAGAGAATTAGTATTGTCTTCACAAATGGTCAGTTTGTCAATAATATTTTTAATATACAAGACATCTTTACAGAGGTCATCAAAATTCTCTGATAAATGTGAGTTGAACCCTACAATATAATTTCTTTGTTTAAACTTATAAGAGGGTTTAACATCTCCTTGATAATCAGCATAAAAATATTATACAGTGCCTGCATGCTACTTGTAAACTCCTTTATGAGGTGGCCATCTTCCACCTTTATACAGAGTAACTTTGTTCTCTGTGTAGTATTCTAAGCTATCTTCTCGAGGAAGATTCATCATTGTACAGGGTAATTGATCCTTTGGATCAATTCCTTGGTTGATTTCTTCATCTTTAATCAAAATATGACCTATTTTGATAGTTCTATGAGAAGAAGAGGTTGATGGTCTGGAAGAAGAAAAATTTGAAGAATTTACAGACAAAGATTTGGGAAGAATATTCACATTTCTTTCATCACTTTTATGTACTATGGATTGACCTTTCATTTTGGGAGAAACATTTTTTAACCAGTCAAGTTTCCAATCATAAAGTATTTCTATAGATTCTATATGGCCTTTTTGGAGTTGGATAGTACCACTAAGTCTTCTAGCATAGGGCAGATTTTTTAGGATCTTTGAATGGTTCATATTTGTCATACTATAAACAACAGAAATATTTATGGAAGCATATTTAAATTCACCAAACATATTTAAACCAAAAAGGGAGGCAAATAATCCCCAACAATCTAAAGATCCATACTTGACTTCTTTACATCCCTTGTCACAGACTGCAACAGAGAGATTAGGACAAAACTCAGAACAAATAACTTCATTCAAGCGACCAAGATTGGATATTTGACAAGAATGTTTTAAGCTAACTTGATGATGATCACACAAAGTCAAATATATAACTAGTTTAATATTACTAATAATCAAAAGAGTTATATGAATTCTAATAAGACCAAAGTGGACAAATTTCACATCTTCATGTGACCTGATATAATTAATTTCTTGTTCAAGTAATAAAGATACCTAAAATTTGTTTGGAAATTCCTTTCTAAGGGTTAACTCGACTGATTTGATTTGAGGTTTGAAAAAAGATAGATAGGTAGAATTATAAGAAAGCTTAGATTTTAAGAGTTTAGATTTCTTATAAACATGTGAAGCTTTGATAGCTGGAGGTTTATACAAACTATTTTCTTTTTCAAAGGCTTCCTCAGTAATTTCAATATATGGACAATCAGATATTTGTTTTGAAATGAAATAAGGGAGTTCATAGGTTCCTTCTAATTCAGACTCATTCATGATTTCTACTATAGAGGTTGTTTGGGTTCTTCCAAATTCCATTACGGAGAGATTTGAGATCTGGTAAGTGAGAAAATTTTGATAAGGGAAACAAAAAATGTAGAGATAAAAAGGCCTATGACAATTTTAAAAATGGCTGGAGACTCAATGCAATAAACTTTCCCAAAGAATTTGTCAAAGCAAAGAACTCAAAAAGTTAGAGCAAGAAATTCTTACAAATCACAACAATCCTCAGTAGTGTTACTGGCTCTGATACCAATCTTTTCTTGTCAGTAGATGCCTCTGTTTACATCTTTTGTGTTATATAAAACCTCTGACAGTAGGCAGGGGCCGAATGGCTATGGCTTCACACTATTGTAAACAAAATATTTTACAATCTCTTGTTTAATTTTTGATTCTCAGGATCCTTTGAAAAGGGCAAGAGAAGAGCATACTCTTGAAACAAGGCTACTAGATTTCTAAAGATTAAATTTTTTTTGATGCAAACTCTATGGAGAAGAGGCCTATATATAGTATTTCGGGAGGTCCTACCTAGAATCTCTACCAAGGTGATGTCATGTCCCATCATAATTTACAACACAAAATTTAATCTATAGGGAAATTCTTTTGGATGCATTGGATGAAGATGTTTGGCTTGGTGGGTCCAACATTGCTTCCACTTCAGCTAGCAAGTCATCTTCACTGATTGGATTGAGAAGACACCTTAGTTGGAAGGTACTAGAAAGATGCCAGTGCTAGGGTCTAGCTTCACATGCGTGATGTTATGGAGTGATATAAAAGTAAGATTCCCACTCCATTTGTCATCAAATGATAATATGCACCATTGTGTCTTGATCATGGTTCTCCTCTTCATGAATATTATGCGGGCCATGCCTGGCAATCCATTGGTATAGATGTTTATTATATGGAGACCTTATCTTAATCAACCATGTCCATAGAGGATGATTCAATAATTTAGTGAATTGATGATAGAGTAATTCACTGTTTAATCTTTCAATGTAGATGACACCAAAATTTTGGTGATGATTTACCTGGATAGTGGCTGCTGAAGACATTTGTAGATCTTGTCCTACTGCATAAGAAATCCTTGAATATCTTGGATGCAACCCTTCACACAGAATTTGTTCTTGGAAAAGGATATTCATGGAAGAAAATCCTTGATTATAGATTCTGGTTAGATTAAAATTAAGGACGGGTTGATGCATTAGTGTAATAAGAGGATTTTTGCTAAGCCAATCTGCAATAACATTATTAGTACCTTTAATGTGTTCTACTGAAAAATTAAACTGATTAAAGAATGCTTACGATCTAAAATATTTTTTGCAACCATGCTTTCAACTATGATCCTTTTCCTTGAAGGTTATAAATCTAGTACAATCAGTAATTACAATAAAATGAGGAAAATGGATAGTAGATGCCTCTTTTTACAGCTTTTGTGTTATAGAAAACCCACGATAGTAGGCAGGGGCTGAATGGCTACGGCTTCACACTATTATAAACAAAATGTTTTACAATCTCTTGTTTAATATCTGATTCTTAGGATCCTTCAAAAAGGGCAAGAGAAGGGCATCCTCTTGAAATAAGGCTACTATATTTCTAAAGCTTAGATTTTTTTTGATGCAAACTCTATGGAGAAGAGGCCTATATATAGTATATTGGGAGGTCCTGCCTAGAATCTCTACCAAGGCAGTGCCATGTCCCATCATACTTTATAGCACAAAAGTTAATCTACAGGGAAATACTATTGGATGTGCTAGATGAGGACATTTGGCTTGGTGGGTCCAACATTGCTTCCACTTCAGTCAGCAAGTCATCTTCACTGATTGGATTGAAAAGACACCTTAGCTGGAAGGTACTGGAAAGATGCCAATGCTAGGGTCCAGCTTCACATACATGATGTCATGGAGTGATATAAAAGTAAGATTTCCACTCCAGCTATCGTTGAATGATAGTAAGCACCACTGTGTCTTGATCATGGTTTTCCTCTTCATGAATACGATGTGGGCCATGCCTGGCAATCCATCAGTATAATGTTCATTATATGGAGACCTTATCTTAATCAGCCATGTCCATAAAGGATGCTTCAATAATTTAGTGAATTGATGATAGAGTAATTTATTGTTTAATCTTTCAATGTAGATGGCCACCTCATAAATGAGTTTACAAGCAACATGCAGGCACTGTACAATATTTTTTTTGCTACTCATCAAGGAGATGTTGAACACTCTAATGAGTTTAAACAAATAAATTATACTGCAAGGTTTAACTCACATTTATCAGAGAATTTTGATGACCTCTGTAAAGATGTCTTGTATGTTAAAAATAGTATTGACAAACTGACCATTTGTGAAGACAATACTAAATCTCTCTGTTGTAGTCTGTGACAAGGGATGCAAAGAAGTCAAGTATGGATCTTAGGATTGTTAGGGATTATTCACCTCCCTTTTTGGTTTAAATATGTTTGGTGAATTTAAATATGCTTCCATAAATATTTTTATTGTTTATAGTATGACAAATATGAACCATCCAAAGATCCTAGAAAATTTGCCCTATGCTAGAACACTTAGTGGTACTGTCCAAATCCAGAAAGACCAAAAAAGGGAAGAATGAGAGGATACTCTAGAGGAGAAGGATCAACCAAAGGGAGACAACCCTCAATGCCTCAAATGCCACCAAAATTTCAAAGGCTGAAAAATCCTCCTTTGTAATTCCAGAGCTGTTTCAATCTAAGTGCCTCTTGGATCAAGAACAAATTCACCAACAAAGATTCTCCAAGAGAAATTCTAGCACCATGAGCAGAGCCACAGTGGGACATATTATTGCCCATAGAAGAAAAGGAAGAGGATGAAGAAGTAGAAAGTTCTTTCTACTCATATCAAGATTATTGTCCAGGTGAATGCAGTAATCTCCAAGAAGAAGAAGTAGAAGTAGAAGACATCTACACTGAACAATCTATTGTTCAAGATCCAGGGAGACAAAAATTGGTATGTACGAGCATTCCTCCCTTAGAAATTCCATAACCAACTTACTTAACCCAGCTGATTAATGGAAAGTTTGCCCAATTTATTACTTTAGAAATCAATGGTAGACTAGTATATTCCCAGATTGATACAGGAGCTTCTCTCTCATTTGCTAAATCATAACTCATCCATGATTGGAAGACATTGGATGATTCTATGGCTTATAAGAGCCTAGATGTCCAAGGAAACAATTTTATTTGTAATAAATATAAACATCAGTAGATCCTTGGGATACAAGATAAAATCTTCCATGCTGATTTCTTTGCTTTAGATAGGATGCCTATAGATATTCTATTAGGTGGTGCCTTTATTGACAGAGACTCTCCCTATGGTTCAACCACCAAGAGTATCATGTTTACTATAGAAAATGAAAGGCTTAGAATTCCTTGCCTTATCTATGCCACTAAGCAATTTCCTAGTTCAATGACTCAAATACCTGAGATAATAATCCCAGCTGAAATCCAAGAAATAGGTGAAAGGATTAAAGCCACTATCTGTTCTGATAACCCTCAGCAGTTTTGGTCAAAATCTATGCCTGAGATGGACATAAAAGTCCTTGAAGATAGACATATGAAAATTGGGAAAAAGATCCCAATACTAGCACAGGATTATAATGATATGGAAATCCATATCAAAGAGCTAGAGACTAATGGCTTTATTGAAAAATTAACTTCCCCTTTTTGTTGCTATGCATTCATGGTTAACAAACACTCTGAGTAGAAGAGAGGAAAGAAAAGAATGGTCATTAATTATCAACCATTAAATGCCATTACACAACCGTTTCCATATCCAATCCCAAATAAAAGCTATCTATTGGAGAAGGTAACAACATGTAAATATTTCTCCCAGTTTGACTGCAAGTTTGGCTTTTATCAGATCAGAGTCAAAGAAGCTGATAGGGAAAAGACAACATTCAGCTACCCTTTCAGCCATTTCTAGTGGACATTAATGCCTTTTAGCTTGATGAATGCCCTAGAATATTATCAAGCACATATGGATAAGATATTCCAAGGCACATCTAACTTTCTATGTGTAATATTGATGATATACTAATCTTCAGTAATTCTCTTACTGACCATTTTGCTCATCTCTCCAAATTCTTTCAGTAATGCAATTTCCTTGCAATGGTAATTCGAGATTCTAAACTATAGATCCAACCACATATGAAAGAAAAATTCATCAATTTTTTAGAGAAGCTAGACAAATCTAAGCTTCAAGCATTTTTGGGATTACTTAACTATTTAAATAGTTTCTATCCTAATTTTGGTGAAGACAAGTTCATCCTTCAAGAACTTCTCTATAAAAAGAAAGTTTTCTATTGGAAAGAACATACAGTAGCTATTCATAAGAATAAATCTATGGTTTCTTCACTTCCAGAGCTTCATATCCCAAATTCAAATCAAATAAAGGTTTACACTGATGCCTCTAATATTGCATGGGGAGGAGTACTTGTTTGTGCATATAATAATAATGAATTCATTTATGGAGTTTTCAGTATAAATGTTCTCAAATGATGCTGTGAAGAAATGCTTAGAGAAGTACATGTTAAAACTTCTCCATTTGCCTCATTTTATTGTAATTAATGATTGTACTAGATTTATGACCTTTAAGGAAAAGGATCATGGTCGAAAGGATGGTTACGGTAAATTTGTTAGATGGCAAGCATTCTTTAATCAGTTCAATTTTTTAGTATAACACATTAAAGGTACTGGTAATGTTATTGTAGATTGGCTTAGCAGAAATTCCCTTATTACAGTAATGCATCAACCCATCCCTGGTTTTAATCTAACTGAAATCTATAATCAAGGATTTTCTTCCATGAATATCCTTGTCCAAGAAAAAATTCTGCATGAAGGGTTGCATCCAAGATATTCAAGGATTTCTTATGTAGCAGGACAAGATCTACAAATGTCTTTAGTAGCCACTATCTAGGCAAATCGTCACCAAAATTTTGGTGTCATCTACATTAAAAGATTAAATAATGAATTACTCTATCATCAATTCACTAAATTATTGACGCATCTTTTATGGACATGGCTGATTAAGATAAGGTCTCCATATAATGAACATCTATACCGATGTATTACCAGGCATGGCCCACATTGTTTTCATGAAGAGGAGAACCATGATCAAGACACAATGGTGCATACTATCATTCAATGATAGCTAGAGTGGGAATATTACTTTTATATCACTCCAAAACATCATGCATGTGAAGTTGGACCCTAGAACTAGCATCTTTCCAGTACCTTCCAGCTAAGGTGTCTTTTCAATCCAATCAATGAAGATGACTTGCTGACTAAAGTAGAAGCAATGTTGGACCCACCAAGCCAAACATCCTCATCCAGTGCATCCAAAAGTATTTCCCTGTAGATTAACTTTTGTGCTATAAAGTATGATGGGACATGACACCACCTTGGTAGAGATTCTAGAGAAGACCTCCCAAAATACTATATATAGGCCTCTTCTCCATAGAGTTTGCATCAAAAAATTTCTAAGCTTTAGAAATCTAGTAGCCTTGTTTCAAGAGTATGCTCTTCTCTTTCCCTTTTTGGAGGATCTTGAGAATCAAAAATTAAATAAGAGATTGTAAAATATTTTGTTTATAATAGTGTGAATTCGTAGCCATTTAGCCCTTGCCTACTGTCGCAAGCCACTAGCTCTTACAACCACACATAGATTCCAAAATATATACATTAAGTGTTTTTTTTGTATGCCCACATTTAGTGACTTGGGGGAGTGTGTAAACCTTGCTCAACCATTATAGTGATGGTAACATTTACATTGGACCCAACACCACTATAGTCATCAATACCAAAGTAATGGCTTGAGCTTTGGGCATGTTTGCATGAGGTGTTTCTCTTGCTCCATACAAGACATGAATTCCTCCTATCCTTTAGGATGTTAGAGACTTATATGTTTGGGGGTCTAAAATAATTCCACTTGATTAAATCTAAGATGAACTAGTGTGTATCTTGGTCAAGTGAATCATATAGAAATTCTAGTAGACCATCAAGTCTTTAAAGCAAACTAATAAAGGATTGGTGGATATTTCACATCACACGATCCATCATAATGATAAATTCAATTATCTAGATTATTTTGTATAGGAGCTACTTAAAAATATTAATAAGTGATGCATAACTTCTAAGTAGACATTCTAGTACTAGTTTCTAATCTTTCTACTATGTTTCACCCAATAGAAGTCCCCTGAAGGTGAGGTGCACCTCGACACTAACTATTGGCCAGCACAATAATTATAAAATCTAATATGGACACCTAAGAATGACACCCTAGCTCATGAGGGAAAAATTAAGATATAGTGGGAGGAGTGTTTAGAGATGATTGATACACATTCATGGGTGCTATCAGATGTGATGTAGTACTTGGGATAACATGTTATTATAACTTTACTCCCAAAATGTGTTTTGATTCACATTCATGAGCTGCCTAGGTTTTCATTTAGGCCCCTATCATATTTTCTTACCATGGCCATGGTGTAGGTTGAAGTTACCAGATAAAAAGACTATTTAGCTAGGCATGTGACACTACTCTAAATCTATACCACATAGCACAAAAGTCCCTTTATATTAGTAATAACTAGAAGCCACAACCTCAAAATAATAGAAAGGAAAATGTAATCTCTTTTCCAAATAATAATCACCATCACCTCTATTAAATCACAAGATGAGGAACACTACAACCTAGCTAGATGACCCCAAAGTGCCCTAATCACAAGCTCCTATGACCTAACTCATATGGGAATGGATGAGTAGGAGGTTTACCAGGTGATGATTGTAGATATGATAGGTGACTTTATGAAAGAGAAGAGGAAAATGAGTTCTTATATAAGGTAATGTACATGGTCCAAGTGTGTAAAAAGGTCCTTCCAAGTAGTTGGGTAAACCTACCACCATGCTCTACATCCATTATTATCAACACTATATGTAAAGAGGTTGAATAAATTTAGAGGACGATTGACCTCTTATAATATAAACATTCTAACACTTTTATAGACATGGAAATTTTTGCACCATTATTGAAAATTATACATGAGTCTCTGATGTTTAGACCCATAACTTGATGAGAGGCTAAGGTTTCTCTTACCCTAGAAGAATGCACATTTGGTAGGATAACCATGGCATAATAAGTGAAACCTTCTCCTTATTCAACTTCATTTCCACTTAAATGTAGGTTAGTTACTTTGGGGTGAAATAAATCATTTGTCTCCATCTTTATGGTCCAAGCAAGTGATTTTACACCTTTAGAACAAGCACTAGAGGCTAAAGAGCTCATGGTAGATCAACTTATAGCTAAAGAACAATAGGCATCATGGGAGGAATTAATCTAAACAATAGAAAAATGATTCAAATAAGAAGAAAATAAGTGACATAAGTATTATGACCAATAACAACAAGATAAGTAAGAAAGTCATCAAGATGAAAAAGTTGAGGCTAGATAAAAGGCCCAAGACATAGAGGTTGACTGATAAAAGGCTATTGAGGTGGCCAAATAGGTGCAAGAAACTATCAATATAAAAAATTAGGCGCACTTAAAGAATATGGATTAAGAGCAAAATAATAAAGAGGTTTCACTCATTTTCAAGTATAAGGAATAATAATATAATCAATAATAAGATGTAGCAGTGTAGGTAAAGAAGGCTCTAAAGGATGCCAATCTCATACAATAACAAGCCGATGAAGCTATGAATAAGAAGAAAGAAGATGAAGATGAAGTCCTACAAAAATAACAAGCTCAAGCATATGAATAACAAGTAAGTTAAGATAAAGTGTAGGCTAAACTAACAACACAAACATAGGCTAAGGCTGAATAATACAAGGCTATTATGCTTGAGGAATAGAAGAAAGAAGAAGAACATCCACAGAAGCTGTAGGAGGAGAAACAAGAGAAAAAATGTTGAGATATGTTCCTATTATTGAGGTTTGGCATTGATGTTAAAGGTTATTAAGAAATGTGTTCATGAGGTCATTGAAGAATTTTCTTGTTTGATAGCATCATTGAGGTAAGCATGTTTAAGTACTAGTCCTTGAATACAAGGTGTCTTGAGAAGCCTAGTCATATCACGAGCATGTGCATGATGAGCATAAAGAGGTATGTGGAAAAGTATGAAATTGTTTGAGGAGCATGTAAGGTATGTGAACAAGGTGTATAATAATTAAGGAGTGTTTTAAGGTTAGTTATCAAGTTTCAAGTGCTTGAGAAGCCTAGTCATGGCACTAGTCATGGCATGTAAAGTCCTAGTGATAAGGTTTGAGCATGGTGTATTGGTGAGATAAGTACACATAGGCATGAGTGGTTGTGTAAAGTTACTTTCACATGTATATAAGGAATTATATTACTCATGTGAGTCTCAGTGTGAGCCTACAGGGGTAAAACCTACATACTAGTATGAAACTAGACCACTTCTAAACCCTGATTGGCCTAATGAGGCAGCATGATCTATTGTCAAGGCATATGAATAATGTTTGACATTTTTGGATCATGTGAGATGTTTTGTCATCATGTGAGGTAGAGAGCACATGAAAAGAGACATAATGGTTAGTTTCAAGGCCTAATGTGATTTGTAGGTCAAGGTCTAGAGATCAAAGAGAGAGATTGTGGCCTAATGAGGGGTCATGATAAGATTTAAATATGTTTGAGCTCATATGATCATGGAAAGAGGTATATAATGTTTTTTAAATCATGTTCACAAGGTTTGAGGTCATGGTTTGTAAGATAAATCATGAAAAGTGGTTTTGAGGTCTCTCATGTGTATAAAATGAAGGGTTCTCAACCCTAGAAGGACTTTCAAGTGTTCATTGGAACGTGTAAAATCTACATGGGAATACAAGATATTCATGGTAGATGGGGAAGGGTCCTATATCAAATTTCCATGCATTATTTTTTATAATGAGGGGATAAGATTTATGAATGATTGCTAATAATGGAAGATGGTTTAAACCCTCAAAGAACCCTAATAGTGACCCAAAATGAAAGAATTTGTTCTAAAGTTATAAAAATGGATTGATATGGATAGTTAAGTTATTGGAGGTTGTATTAAACTCTTATAGGCACCTCTCAATGTGATTATTTTTTTAGGTGTGTGAGTAGACCCTACAAGAAAGTGATAGTTTCTCAAAGATTTGATGTAGTAGTAAGAGTTGACCAAGTCAAATTTGATAAATGGATGGAAAAAAAGTTTGAGATTTGTATTTTTTGTCCATGAAGTTTTTTGGATAGGTTCTCACCCTTAGGTGTGTAAACTAGTCATCCAAGCTGATTAGTCGCTAATAGGCATAATGGTGGAAATAGTGAAAAACCTAGCCATCAGTATGAATATGATTAGAAATGGGTTATGATAAAATAGGGATGGATAAAAGTGCATGGATTTGTTTTTCAAGACTTTTAATACATGATATTTTTTTGTATAAGTTTTTGAGGTCAATTTTTATAGTGAAAAAGTTACTCACAAGTTGACTTGTCTAGTTCAGATGAGATAGTGAGATACAAGGTTATGAGATTGGTTTGCAAGAACAATATTTCCATTTGAACATATTATATTTCTATCTAATAATGTTATAATTATATAATAAGATCATACACATTCATTATAAGTCTCTATAAGTGGTCATACAAGTGTTGAAGGTCATTATCACCATGACTGGTCTTTGAGGAAAACGGGCAGTTCTGAGTGAGCAAGTTGAAGGAGTGTTTTTGAGTCCTTTTCCATATGTAATTAAGTATAATGATCTTGATGAAGTTATTTATTTATTTTAGGTTATATTTATATGTTTTATTTTCATGTTTGTGTGAAAAAAACATTGTGTTATCTTTAGTTGTTTAAGACAACCTTTCTGCATGTGTGGAGGCCTAATGTTAACAATACTAATGGCATGCTTCAAGTGGTGATTGGATCTAAAATGTGTCATGGAAATGAGAATATTATGGGTATATTTTAGTGGTATATTAAGTGTTTTTACCATGTATTAATTTTTAAATTGCTCCAAAAATATAAAAGGGTAATGTGTACTAATGAAGGCCTAATTGAATTGGGTCTCCTTAAGGCCTAAAGATGGATTTGGTCCATTTGATCTATGGCAGACCTAGTGTAATGATTGATTCATGTTTGTGGCATGTAATAAGTCATATTGTGTTAAATATATAAGTGGCCAAGTTTTTATGTATAACCAATATGTGTATGAGCAAGAGCCTAGTATAAGAACAAGACCTAAGAGGCCTAATTGACTAGTTAGAGAATGAGTGGGTGTAAGTGAAGGATATATAACTTTGAAGAGATAAAAGAGGTCTTATATAAAATCATAAGGGTGAATATAAAATATAATTAAGATCTAATATGGGTACTGTAGATAAATATCAAGGTCATATGACCTAATCTATCTTGAAGAGACCTAGATGAGTGAAGAAGCCCAAAAGGTAGTTTGAGAGGGATAAAAGAGAGAAAAGAATTGAAAAAAGTGATCATAATATATTGTATGATAAACAAGGTATTATGAAGGTGATCAAATTTTTTAGATGGTTGAGTTGGTGCTAAGTCATCTAGGGGGTTGGTACCTCCTTAAAAGTTGGTACTTGAAAGAGCCTAATTGGGTTGTGCTTAGCTAGTTAGGGTTGGTAATCCATGTGAAGTTGGTGCATCACTAAATTGTGATATTTTAGCTTATAGGACTATAGTCCATTTTCAAGGATCAGTGGGTTTTCTTTCCCTTGAGGGTTTACCACTTATATGTGTTTTTTCTTATGTTATGATCATGTGAATGACTATTTATGCATTACTATATCTTTATATTGCTTTGATGGTTTAATGAATGTTAAAGTACATATAAAAGAAAGTTTTAAGAGACTAATTCACACCCTCTTAGTCATTATGTTTATAATAAAATAAGTTTGTGGAGGATGATATAAATAGGAAATCATCAGAAGAATTTAAGAGAAAATAGGATAAAAATGCTGCATAATAATTATAGACTACAAAAGAGGCTATGTCACAACAACAAGAAGTCCATGTATAATAATTAGGTGCATTATAGTAGCTAGGGCATAAAGAATATACCTCTATATCTGTATCAAGTGGGTAGTAACCAAATTTTCCTTAGATATGAGATGTTCTAATTATGGGTGCTTGACACACCACTTTATCACTTTTACTTGTGACCATGCCATGCCCCAATCCCTTAACCATGATGGGAACACCGGTAACATTCCCCCTTCAAAAAGAAGCATCATTAGATGTTTATAGATTACTATTAAATAAATATTTATAGGGTGTTATGACATTCTATGAGTCCATTGCATAAAAGGCCACCTCTTTGGAGTAGGAGATTGATCAAACTAAGGCCAAAAACATCAAGTTGAAGGCTCGACTACATTAATTTTCCAAACTTATTTTGGAAACTTGTCTCAAGTATGATCACTTGAAAAATTGGGGACCAAGTAATGTCTGACCAATGTATACTCAAGACATTATTTGTGAGTTTACAAAAGACTGGTACACAACATAGAAACTCCATGTGGTCAGAACATTGGGTTAAGATGTTAAGACCAAGGCTACCACTCTCAATACTCTATTGGAAGAATACTAAGGAATGCTTGATGCTACCACACTTTAAGATAAACAATTCACACATAGTTTTCTTGAGTAGAAGTAGAAATTATATACCTCCTTAGCTATTTCTAGCATAGACTTTGCAAAGGTCACTACAACCAAAGCAACCATGGTGATTCACATTAAAACTAGGGAGGAGAAGGATGGATCACTCTAGGAATCACTCAATTCTAGGGATAATGTGCATGATAATATTATTAATTAGAAGAGTCATTTTTTGTGTAGTTCCTTTTGCCAATATCTAAGCTCAAAGACACATAGATAAGATGGAGTAGCTGAGTGGAGAGATATAGATAAGGGTTGTGAACACCAAGGCAACCTTGAACATAAAGGATGATGCAAATCTTAAGAGGATCATCAGCTTTAATGATATGTTTTACACCTTATTATGATTAATCCAAGAAATTATGGTGGATTAGAATTCCTATAAAATACATATGACTCCCTTCACCAGTGCAATTGCTCATATTATTAATACACCTACATATAGGCCACTTTCATAGCTCTAGTAGATCATCACATAGTGTAAAGATGCACAGTCTCAATCTAAGGACTCCTTTGATCAAATGTTATCTACCTTCATGCCACCACCATCAAGTTAAGTAATATACAGAGTACAAATTTTGAAAATTATGTATAACATTTTTTATTAGGGATGGCTTAGTAAGAAAAGCAGGGCTAGGTTGGTTGAAAACCCATAAAGGGTAGCCACCTGGTTATGCTAGCCTATTGAAAACTTGTAAAGGGTAGTAGGTTGGTATACTACTTATTTTAAAACCCAAAAGGATGACTAAGCAATGCACATGAGGTAACAACCAAAAATGGTGCCTTGAGCAAATACTATGAATTTTATTGGTCCAATCATTTCTTTATCCTCTGATCACTTATGCATTCTCAAATATCCTATGATGTTATTATGGGATGAGATAACAATTTAAGTCCAAGAAAGTGTTGGTATAATAATGTGAATTGTAAATATGCACAAGATATTTGTCTTATATTCATGCATTATGCACTCATTTTATCATTGTATAAGTCTATTTTGTCCTATCTTCATGACTTATAATAGGCTATAATATGAATAGACTCCACTTTTGGTTCCAAGTATGAGAAGAAGATGAAAAATCATATATTGGAAATGTTTATATATACTTTTGTTTGTATGAAGAAGAGGCTTATACTTTTTAAAAGATTAATAGAGATTTTCTAGTTATCATTACTCATGTGATTTATTATTATGTTCCTTGCATGAATTATCATGTATAATGTTTTGGTTAATTTCTATCTAACTATTCTAAATGCATTATTTTAGTCTATGCAATATTAGTTGTTCTTAATTACTTAATAATATAGGATAATTAATGCTTTTTTTGATTCTATGATCAAAATTCTTATCTTTATATAATAAACTATTATGTGCACATAAAGTATATAACAACTATCCTCATACTTAACATGTTTTGATGATTTTGGAACCTCTGCTAACATGCCATTATGGGTAAAATTGACACATTTATAGGCAAAAGAGGTGATAACCCTCATGCGAGGAGTCCAAATCTTGCCAAACAAGTTATTGTAGGAAAGGGGAAATTTAAATATCATAACCTTCACTTGAACATTGATAGGAGGGACAATAATAGAGATCTACATGCAACCTAAAGGAGGAATTTGACTTTGATCATAACCTTGACACATGCTACATGTGGATTTAATATTACACTCATAATATCTAAGATTTTTAATGAAGTTGATGGAAGTGACACTATTGATCTATGAATTTGACTCAAGAGAGGATGGGTAGTATTGTGTTAGTTCCAAAATGAAAACAAAATGAAAAAAAACACACTAACTAGCATAACATATCTAGGCCTAGACACTAGGGATATATTAATTAACAAACATGAATAAAACACATAACTAAAATGCAAAATAAACCTCTTTTACCTTCCTTGGATGCTCCAAAATTCTTGTTGTAGTGGCTTACTTGGCTTGTGCTCATGAAGTCCTTGGCAATGGAAACATGGCTACCTCCATCTCTCCTTGACACCTTTGGCTTGTGGCTTGGCCTAGATTGGAATAAATTTGGCATGGTAACACTAATTGATTGAAGATTTGTAATAAATTTTGCATTATAACTTTGCATAATCATGTCTTAAAAATCATATGGTGAGGCCTCTTATTTATAGATTTTTGAGAATGTCTAGAATTAACCTAAATCATCCATCTCAGGATTGACATGTGTGGCTAAGGATAAATCCAATTTTTTTAATTAAGTTTATAATTATACTAATCATGACATTAGAAGAAGGGTAAATTAAGAGGCATGAAGGGCATCATGGAAGGCATTGATGAGGCATGGAGGGCATGAATCTTGATATTTGTGGCATTTGTGGCCTAGGGATGTCTTCCCAAGAAATGAAATTCCTTGATGATGTAGATATTCAATATTCATTTCCAAAAATAAGTTTTCAACAAGTTTTCATGGAATTCTTGATTAGGCTTTGATTTGGGTTAATTATCTCTTAAGCATGTTTAAGCCCTTTATGCATGAATTACTTAAATTGATCAGAATGTCTTGGTATTGGTCCAAAATTTGATTGGATTAGAATTGGAAGGTAATGTCAGATGCATTGGATCCATATTCCCATTTAGGATGTTACCAAAAATAAATAACAAAGGCACATGTCTCATGTAAAATATTTGATGAGAAAGAGAAATTCAAAGCACCTAATTGTAAAATTGGCATTTTGACTCAAAATGATCTGATCAAAATTGACATTGGGATGATTAAAGATTATAGGTGTTATTTGGAGGGTAAACTTGCTCCATAACATGGTTAGGAGAAATAGATTGAATATTATGAATGGTACCATAGGAATTAGTGACATCATCATTGGTATCATGATGATTTTTATTCTTAATGAGCATGCAAGTACCCATGGGAGGCTAAGATGGCTCACATAGATGCATGAGAAAATCTCAGTGCTTGGCTTGGTCAAAAGGTCTTCTTCCAAGGTTTCTAGAGAGAGAGTCATAACTTGATATTATAACTTAAGATCGATATAATTATTGAATATATGAAAAATATTATCATCCACCATGTTATACTCACATTTATTATACAAGGTCTTCCATTATTTGATGAAGCTTGGGTAGTTTTAGTTTTAAGTTACTTGCAATTGATAAAGTGGACCAAGGTATTCTTAGGGAGGTCACTAGTTTGAAACTCTTGTACTAGGGAATTAATGAGATATTCTAAGCTAGTAATAGAATGGGACTTTAGTTGATTATACCAATCTAAAGTGTCTCTAAAGAACATTTTCACTAATAGTTTGGTAGCAAAAAAGGTGTATAATTTGACCCAATATTTGTAGAGATTACCAAACATTTTTAAATGTAAGGTAGGATTAGTTGACCCATTGTAACTAATGGTAGGTGTGATACCTCTTATATATATGTTGGTAGTTTGAGGTGTAAGAGGTTCATTTTAAAGATTTTTAATTATTTTTTTGGAAAGGGGTGATTGGGGAATGAGGTTGTCATGGGAATCCCTAGGGGGTGGGGGGTATTTTGATTTTGTGCTCCCCATAGAATCAATTAATGTTTATTTTTAAGGTGAATAAGGTGATTCTACATTTGCATAATTTTATTGGCATTATTATATTGAGAAAAATTCATTTGGTGAAGAGTTTTTAATAAGAATTGGTGGGTTTGATCAGTATTTTGACTAGTTTGTGTAGCATACAAAGCATTAGCATTGGTATTAGTGGCTTGGGTTACACTATGAGTAGTGGCATGCATGACACTAGTGGATTGAGAGGTTTTGGTAGAAAAGGAGGCACTAGTAGTATGATTATAATGTGCAGTGAAATATGAACTAGTAAAGGATTTGCATTAGAATAAAAATAAACACTAGTGGCAGGATTACCATTGGTAGCAAATAGTGTACTAGTGGTGTGATTGAGAAGGAAGGGTCTTGATAAAAAACCACTAGATGTTGAATCGATCATGTTAGTAGATATATTTGGCATGGAGGTTGAAGAAATCAAAGAAGAGGTCATAGTATGAGCATGAGTAAAATAGAACGGAGAGGTTGAGAAGAAAAGAAGCTATCAACCCCAAATCTATGAGAGAATGTAGGGAGGGTGAATGGGGTTCTTATGCTTGACCACGTATCATGAGATTGTAAATATTTGAAGGGTATTTTCCCCTATGTTGAGTAAATTTATTAATGAAGAAAAGTATTTTAGGTGTGTAATATAATTTTAGTTGATCTTCTAGGGAGAAAAGAGGATTAAAAATTGAAGATAAATGAGGAGTCCCATAATTAGTATTGCGAGTGGCCACATGCACATTACTTTCATCAAAAGTAAAAACCACAACCTGTTGATGGGGAAACCTATTGGGATTGGTAAAAGTCATCATATTTTTTGAGTTTAATTTTGTGTTGTCTTTAAATAGAAAGTTCATGATGAGATAGGGAAGCTAAAAGGAATGATGCAAAGACAAAATCATAAAATAGGATAAAAATTTGAAGTAGTCGACTATGTTCCATAATTTAGGGAACAAAATATGAAGATAAGGTACACAACTATGTAGATCAACTATGCATTATAGGTAGGAAGGCTAAACAATATAATAAGGATAAACAACCATGTAGGTTGACTATGTATTGCTGAATAGAAAACTAAATAGGGAAATAAGGATACATAGTTGTGCATGTTGACTGTGTATTACATATAGGAAGGCTAAATAGTCTATAAATCACTGTATCGATGAAGATGACAAATTTTTGAAATAGGGAAATTTTTTGATAGATAATTTGAATTAAAATGAAAGTAAACACATAAATAATTGGATCAATGTGATGGATTCAATTGGAACACATATCACAAACCTTACACCAACACTGGCTAATGCAAGTTTTACAATACAACACATAATGATTAAAGAGAAAGAAGTAAATAAAAAGTAAATGCTAACTAGTTGGTCATCCTAATTTTATTATGTTATAATAAATATTTAATTTTAATGTGATAAGGATTTTGGTTGAAATAAGGAAATAAAAAATAATCTAAGGTTAGTTTCAAGACATTTGGGTTGAAAGGGATCTATATTGGCAATGATATTGGATTGGTATTGGGGCCTACCCCATCACTTCATAATCTTACATCGATAAATGTGTCAAGTGATTTACTAATATATACTATCAACCACATGTTTATACTTGGTCAAAAAAACCAAGTCAACTTCCCCCTTGGTGATTAAATCCAAGTAGGCAGGCCTTAAGAAGACAAATGTTTAATGCTTTTTAAATGAAAAGTGATTTGGTAGAGTGTGCAAAAAGAGTAAAATGGTGTAACTAAAATGGTAATTTGAAAAAAAAACCTATTTAATCTATGTGAGTTACTCCAAGTATGAAAACAACCAAAAATGAAAGGTGAATTAGTTAATAAAAAAGAAATATTAATTTTTTTATTGAGAATAGTACAAAGTTAGTTTAGGAGACACTATATGCAAATAATACCAAATACAGTTGACTAGGTCAGTAATGTTTTGCATAAGTAAGGTCTATAAGAATATAATCACAAAGGTCAACTATGTCGTCTAGATAGAAGATAGACTATAGAACTATGTCGAGCAGGTTGACCAAGTTAGCTATAGGGTTGTAATTTTTTAGGATGCAAACTTGTGAAAAATAGTACTAAAAGAAGAATTAGAAATGATAGAGAGAGAAAGGAAATAACCTTGGTGGGATTGAAGTTGTTTTAGCTTACAAAATTTTATGTTTTGATGTTCAAATGTTACTTCCAAAATTCTACCAACTGGGTCAACTGGTTTGAGTAGGTTTGTGAAACCAGGTTTGATGAAGAAGAGATAACAAATAAATTTGACCTATTTGACTATGTTTTTAAACTTGTATGTTGATAAAATAAAATAGAATATAGAATTGACTGGTTAGAATATTTATGCTAATCTAGAAATGAATAATAATACTATGTTGAACTGCTCGATCTAATAACTTGTAGTTGGTGTAGACCTGTGTAGATAGAACAATGTCATTTTGAAGTGATTGTGTGTTAAACTAGTGCACATAAAGTTAGAACTATATCAACTAGTTTGATATAGTACTACAAATATATAAAAATATAATATGATGGAAAAAAATATGGCATGAATGAAAACTTTCAAGGGTTATATTCATGTTAGGTTTACTAGAATGCATGCAAAGATAAATGCAACTGATCAATTAATCAATCCTAGCTCAGAGAAGATAAATCTTACTTATAATTTCATTTGTTGATACATTATATATTCTAGGTCATAACCAAGATTGATCTGCTAGACCTACACAATGGATATATTACCATAATAATATCACTAGGGAAGGTTCCAAAGCCTCCAATCAACCAAAACTATGCAATAACCCTAACTAGGTCCTATGTTTTCATATTCATGAAAGTAAATGATAAGTAAATTAAAGTCTAATATAATGCTCACTAAATCATGTGGCATAAAGTGGGGGTAATAAAAATTAAAAGTAAACATTCATAGGAGATATATACTATGTCAATGTATACAAAATCTTAATACATGAGAGAGAAGTAAAAATGTAAATCTATCTACTCTTACAAAGGAGGAACAAAGTTATGAATACTTACTATTAAATATGAACTTGCCAAACCTCAATCTATCCCTTGACTAAGGTGCTTAGAAAAATATTGTTGTGGTATGTAAGGATAATAAATATAATTCAGATCTAGGCTACATAACCTATCTATGCATCCAAAATACTTCTCCACAAGACAAGATCCATATCTCTAAAGAAATTATCAAAACCCTAAGTTATGCTCCTCAATTAAAATGGTGGATAAGTAGATTCATAATATATTATTCTTCTTATTATGTTCATTCCTAAATAAATGATGAAATGAATGTGTATAATAGTTGAATCTAACCTAAACCTTTCTAAACATTTAGCCAATAATGTCAGCCCAATCGACTCTATATCATTATTGACAAAAATAAATTAAGTCTTGGTCTAGGTCAGCCAGGGGTAGACCTAAACCCTAAATGAGTTTTATCAATTATAGTATAGGGTCAATGGGGCCAACATTATATTGTAAATTATTTGAATGGGTTTTATTCTAGGGAAGGGTTAATGTAAGTGGGAAATGACTAAAGAAGGGTGCAAAAGAAGAGACACAGCTTAGAGGAATATTTTTAGGAGATGGTTGTGTAGATAGCAAGTGGTGATAAATGAAAAACAATCCTGAAAAGCACCAATAGTCTACCCATACCTTTCTTGGTGTACTCATTAGGGCATGCACTCAAAGAGATTGAGAGTTGATAGGTTTTTGCAAGAGAGAAAGCATCAATATTTGATAAAGTTTAAAAATATTATGTGTATATAGAAATGGACTATGTAAATTAAGATACTTAAGTTTTTATTATTTTTTTCATGATTGAGACTATGTGCAAGTGCTAAAGAGGAATATATATGGACCAAGATCCCTTCAAATCAGGAATAAATGTTTGGATCTACCTAGATGAGTTCATCAGGATCTAGATGCCTTCATATGATGTAGTCATTTTCTACTACTAATTTCACCCATAAAACTCTACCTTAATATTTTTGTGTAGGTTATTATGCCTTAATTTAAACCATATTCCTATATGATATCAAGTCCCTGTTGTGTGCACAAATATATAAAACATGTCTCCTTCACGTCTAAACTCTAGCTCCACTTTTAAAACTAGGTTTAAACATAAAAACAAGAAGAATTATGGGTTGAGATGACATCAACCACTTTGAATTGAATAGTTGAGTGTTTCTTACATATCCAATACTCTAATAAGGGAAATGGAACCACACATAGTTATTACCATTAGGTGTATCTATGAAATGATTCATGTTTTATGAATGGAATCTATAATCTATATTTAAACACTTGAAAATGGAAAATTTGTTTTGGATTTGGTGCTTGATACTTTGCTAGAGCTTGCTTCATGTGACTGATTTTTGATTTGGGAAGTTTAGAGCAGTCCCCTTTAATGTGAATATGTTTATATATGTTTCTCTTAAGAGTGCTAGATATGCTAGATAATGAAATAGGATTAGAACTATTGTGTATTTATATTAGACTCTTTGAGTTATTTATGCTGAAATTGACATGTGAAACATAAAAATTAACCCACAAAGATAATTTGAATTTTAAAAATGATTATTTTTAGGTGTAGGGATTTTTTTGTCAAGGTTGGATATCTATGAAATTTATCAAGAATCTAATCCTAATTAACTTATTTTAGAATCTTTAATATTTATATGATGATCTAGAGGTAGTATAATTATGATAATAAATATTTTAGGCACAAACTATGGAATTATTGTAGGTGATTGATATAAAATTAGGATGGTTAGACCCATAAACAACATGTTGATTAGAGATAATGGTGTGCAAGAGCCATATGTGTGTGCATAATTTATGTGAGGTAGAGGTAGGACAAGAATATGATCGGGACTATAATTCTAGATTTTAGTTTTTACAAATTCCCCCCTTTTATTTTAATATTGAAAGTAATAAAATGCTAGAGTAAAAGGATAAATATATTTACCTTGGTGTGTATAACACACTTTGTCATTAGGAGATGACTCCAATTGTGTAATTTTGTATATGTAAACTTACAATGAAATATGTAATAATCAATGCCCATATATGAAAGGAATTAGATAAATGACACTTAAAATTTGAAGATCAAGAAAATAATACACTTTTAAGTGGGTGAACCATGTTTCCCTCTAAAGTGTTGGATATATGCTTCTTTTTGAAACATTAGAGATTTCTCTTCCTTCAAAATCATTGGATATTGTATTTTATCATTATCAAAAGGATAAATGTCATATAATGGTTATGTAATAAGGAAAATGACATGGGTTTGTAAAATATTTGACCTAACCCCACGAAGAGGGAGTATTTATAGGTTATTGAGTGATGTAGTACTTCAATTGCACTATTCATTTAATTGATCTTGAGCTTCAAATTGGAAGTTAGAGCCGATATCAAGATCATATAGGTTGAACCAACCACTATAAATGCACTTATAGATTCAAAATGTTCTCTTCTTAGTATCATCAATGTTACATGATTGCCATAATATTAATTACAAATTGTAATAGTGTATGCATGAAATTTTTTTATACCCATAATCTGATCCAATTGATGCCAACATAGAAAACTATAATAATGGACACATTAACTATGTTAATGTCCCCAATATGATCCAATTAGTTCCAACATGATATATAGTGTCATAAAATTTATATTGCACTCTATGCCAAGCTTGATATATCTAAAAACATGTAACTTATGTACCTATTATATGTCTATATATGTGTTACATATGCCCACACATCTATCTCAATTTTTAAATATATATCCCATGAACCAAATTAATAATATGAACCAATCTAAATCTCTAAAATATGTAATATGCCCCAAAATCTAAACTATCTTTAAATAAAGGATTGAATCTTTATGATAAGCCCTCTAATATGCCACCCTTTTGATGTGAGGGATGTAGCCTACAAAGTACTCATCTTAAAATAAAAGAGTTAACCACATCATGCTCTATATAAAGATGTAGTCATTAGAAGCATGTGATAATATGTGGATATTATGTCATCATAGCATGAATATATCATAAATGCATATATGAAATATATAGTGTAAGGTATAAAAATCTCATGTCAAGATAAATATATAAATTAGGCATGTAATAATGGTTGTCATAGATATAATAAATGTATATTAGCCTATGTAGGAAGGTGCATGATATGGATCATAGAATCACACACAATAAGGGAGGTGTATGATATAGATCACGACATCCTAAACTTAGTATAAAATCATTGATTTGTCCACTCACAAGCACATAATGTCATGGTAATGACACACACAATAAAATCACACATAATAGCACTTAATTTCACACAAGGAAAGAACCACATGCAATGGACAATGAAATGTCACACAAGGCAAGAGCCACACTCAATGGATATCAAATGTCACATAAAGCAATAACTACACTCAATGGAAAATCAAATGTCAAATAAGGTAAGAGACACACCCAATGGAAAAAAAATGTCACATAATAAGACAAGGGTCATAGAAATAAAACATCACATAATGAGAAAATTCATCAAGTGAAAGCCATAAAATAAGGAAAAGGCCCAAAAAAGAAGTCATTCAATTAAAAACTCAATGAAGTAAAATCAAAGGAAAAGGAAAGGGCCCAAATAAAGAGGCATGAAATAATATACCTAATTAAGTAATATAATTAGGAAAGGGCCATCAAAAAATCATAATTAATGATTATCCTATGAAATAAAAAATAAGCAATAAAACATAGAGCAAGTTATACTAGTCTACACAGTTAATCTACGTCAAATTAAGAGCACAAAAAGTAACACATCCATTAAATGTAGCATTGTAAAGGATAGAATAAATATCAAGGTGTGTGTGATAAATAAATTTAGCTTAACATGATAAACAAAAATTTCATATAAATATATAAATTAAAATAATGTAACTAATGGAATGAGATGCCCCCAAAATTGGCATGGCCCCTGGATATAGGATTGTTTTACATCCATGTATCATGTATAACTTATATGTCCTTCATGTCACTCATATACATCATGAAATTCATGTGCTTATGAAAAATGATATGAAATCTACCAAACATGTGATAAATAACATAAATGAATGATGTAAACTAGCAAACAGGCCATGCTTAGGTCTTAATTTTGGATTTTTGGAATATTTTAGTTTTATTTTTATTTTTTTAAAATATTTAGAATAAATGCATCTAAGTAAAATAGGAAATTTGTAAATATCATAATATGGGTTTATTTACATTTTTTTCTCTTTTTATTCAACTTATTTTTTGGATATTTTGCATATGTATTGCATTTTATTCCATTGTGTGGTCATTCATGTGTTGTATTTGCAGTTGTCCTTGAAACATTATCTTATTAATTGTGATTTTTACCATCATGTATAATTTTAATTCTATTTAATTAATATAATAATGTGTTTTACCTATTTATTTTTATCCACTTTACTATGGATTTGTTCTAACCATTGGTTTTAAATTTTAACCCTTAACTGGCTCACATGATGCATCACTCATATGATTATATCAATGATATTTCACCAAGAATTAATTGGTAGAATAATATGTCTAATTGATCCTTAAAAAAATATAGAGTGTTTTATTTTGTCAATTTCATGTCCCAATAATTGTTATAATGAAACACTACACATGATTGGGTATTCTTTCTCATCAATTTAAATCTACCACTAATAATCACCCTTAATGTATAATGTAATAGTCAATATTTATTGTCATGTATTCTTATGATATTTTTGTGTACCCATATTTTTTAAAACTTATTAATGATCAGTATTTTTTATCTGGATTACCTTAATGATCTATTTATTACTATAATTTTTAATTTTGTGTTACAATGCTACAAAATTGTCTGTTCGATACCCAATTATTTTAAGATAATCACAATATGATTTTCCTTCTTGATGTGATAAAAAACTCATAAATCTATGTATAATAGGAGGTAATGGAAATAAAATTTTATTAATTAACATTTGTAATATTATGTTTGGTTTATCTTGAATACTCATGACTTTTAATGTTATTGGAGATTTTGTACCCATAAATTTGACATTGTTAATTGAATTATGTTGTAAACCTTTAATATAGTGATATTTTTCGTAAGATATGCTTTATTTACAAAGGTTTACATTAGTAATGCACTTAACATATGAAGCTTGTGGTTTGAGATAACATTTCAAAAAAAAAATCATTCTCACGATGTTTATTTCATTTAATTATCTTTCTTTGGCTCCATCTAGATTGTTCTAGAGTAGAAACCTTTTATATTTCTTTGCATATGAATTACTTTTATACTCATATATATCCATAGGTGTAAATTTTATTTTTTTACAAATAATCATTTATATTCCCTTATATTTCATCATCATCATCATCATCATCATCATCATCATCATCATCATCATCATCATCATCATCATCATCATCATCATCATCATCATCACCAGCACCACTAACACCACCAACACCAATACCAGCACTAGCACCAACACCAGCACTAGCACCAACACTAGCACCAGCACTAGCACCACCGTCACCAGCACTAGTACCAACACCATCATCATCATCCTTGTCATTGTCATCACTATCATAATTATTTGTGAACATGCAATATGTATCTTCAAGATCAACCAATAAAATGTAAAATTTGGTATTGCCTCTTTTTCTTTAGCAATATCTTGTGGTTGTTTCTTTTTTATTCATTTTTGGTCGTAATAGGTTCCTTCTCATTTACAATAAGTGATTATTCAAACCTCATATTTATGAATTTTGTATATTGGGATAGGTTGTGATGGAGTTACTATATAATAATGAATATAATATGATTATTAATCACTCTAATTATTATGTTTCATAACTTTACAATAATTAAAGGGATTATTTCCCATAGAGTATGTATACAAATATCCATCATGCATGAATTTGACACATGTAGTGTAGATAGTATTGATTCCATAGCATGTATCCAAGGTTGACCTAAGATAAATTTTGATGTAATGATTAGGACTTATTTGAAATAAAGTAGATTTTATATTGGATCCTACTATCACATCCAATGATATTGATAAAAGTTCCCAACATTGAATAATATAAAATCCTTTTCTTACATGATCTAATTTTTAATAGTAACCATATTAACACCCAAGTTTTATAAGTAAGTTATGTTTCAGATATTTATTCGACTCATTATTATCAATACATGTTTGATATATTAATTTTAATTTGAACTTGATTGAATAAAGGGATATTTTTCTCTATTATCAGTGTGGTTCTTAAATATTAATTTTTAAATAAAATCCTTTATTCACTATTCTTTAATGTATTTATAACATGAGTAAAATATGTAAGCACTATATCATTTTACACGGTTGCGTCATGCAAAACATCATAAATAATGTCCTTATCTATGGATTATCTTTGTACTAGTTCAAGGATCTAAATATTAGTATGGGTATTTTTAATTTCATCAATGATATCATACCCTTTAGTTTGATCGAATGGCCTCATAAGAGGTGGATGGGGTTGAGGAGGAAAATGTTGACTACCTAAATTATGCTATGCATGATGTGGCACCCAACATATTTGTGTGGTGACAACATGGACTAGAGAATCCAATATAAGCCCAGGGAAAATAATTTATGTGGGATGATAGTTGGCACAACCTTGAGGTCTAAGAAGAGGATGAATACTATGAGTAATGTGTGACCCACAATACCAAGTAGTAAATAGAATGAACTCAAATTAGATGTTTATATAATATGAATTAAGGAAGGCTAAACATTTTTCATGATGAATTTTAGTCTCAGAATTATTATACAGGGATTTGACCCATGGAAATTCAGTCTTAAAATTATTTTGCAAATATTTTTCATAATAAAGGGGAATGACGTGTAATGATTATAATCATATATTGAATTATAAATTATAAAATATGCATATCCATTATGGATTTGTGTAATTTTTGAATGAGAGAGTTCAAAAATCACGTTTGAAAGTTTTATTTAAATTTATAAATGTGAAACACTATAAATAAAGATGAAAATCTAAGGGAAAACTTATGGGTTGACATGATCAATATATAAATGGGTTCAACAATATGTTTTACATTATATTGGATTAGTGTGATCTAATAAGATTTTGTTTTTTCTTTTTACACAATTAAGTTTTTATAATATTTAGCAATAATACATGCAATTGAATGTTATATCTAAAAATTATTGAGCAATTGCAAATTACTATAATTGAAAATGACCTAAGGAAATTAATAAAATTATCTTGTTAGTGTATGTGAACAAATGAAATTATTTGCAAGTGAAAAAAAAATTGTAAATGGATTAGGCTTAACTTGGATTAGGAATAAGCGTTATTATATATACTTGGATGAGTATGTCAATATCTAGATGGCAAATTCCTTCATTTGATGTATGCATATGTTATTTCTAGATTCATCCTATGAAATTGTACCTTATTATTTTGGAATAGGTTGTTGTGCTTAATTGTAAACTATATTACTATGTGATATTAGGTGCCCATTGTGTGTACAAATCTTAAAAAACTACTTCCTTCAATTCAAAACCCTAAATCTAATTTACACACTAGGTTTGACCTACAAAAGGGGAACAGTAGTGGGTTTAGATGACCTAAAAAACTCCCTAGTGCATGGTTAAGCACTACCTATGTATCCAATATTCCAAATATGTAAAGGAAACCACAAATAAATCTTATTGTGTTCAATGGTGATCCTATTACGAATGAAAATGATATTATAACTTTCAAAAATTGAAAATGAAAAACTTAGCTTGGATTGGGTGCTTCAAACCTAGATAGGGCCTACTTCTTGTGACTGATTTATGATTTCAGAAGTTTAGGGAAGTTCCTCTCAATGTGTAGATATGTATAGATGTTTATTTCATGAGTGACAAATATGTTAAATCGTGGAATACACATAGAATTATTATGTATTTATATTTTAATATGTTGGTAAATTTTTGTTCAACCCTGTTTCAAATTATCAAGGGTTATGTGGGAATTGGTTATTCAAGAGAGATATAACCTATTCCTAAAATCATGCCAATTAAATAATTCAGTTTATTATATTCTATTTCAATGCTATTTATGAAAATGCTAGATATAGAAAGTATAACATTTAATAATTTATTGATTTTAAAATCACATCGGATAAATAATACTTAGCTTATATAATGATGCACACACAGATTTGAGGTGTACATGTGTATAAATAAGCTGTATAATGTTTAGGAACTAGTTGTTAGATTTTAGAAATATTCTTTCTGGCTACTTAAATGCTTGCATTACCCTATGCAAACTTGCATCAATTTTATTGTATGAATCTTGACACAACTCTCCTATACAAAATATTTTTTGTATCAATATGTGACCACCTAGGTCTTTATTTATTTTTTTATCACCTTTTGTCTGATGTATCTAGATCTCACACAAATTCTATCCATGATTGTTTGTATCTCAAACCCTAGATTTCCACCTTAAGTAAGGTCACCTTGCGAAAAAATGGTTAGTGGTCTCATGGTCTTGACATAAACCTAAATACCCCTCTATGAATGGTGACTACCTACATAGCCAATACTCGAAAGAGGGCCTTAGACTTATGTAGTTCTCTCCTATGTGTGGTAATGTGTGTGTAAAAAGGGTGCAATATACCATAAAATAATTCATGTAGTGATCTAGCTTATAACTTGATAAATATGGATCATGGGTTATCTTTTGAGTGATTTAGACCTATAGTATGATTGATATTAAACTTAATAGGCAAATAGGGATGAATAGGGTAGAATAACTTAGTTGTGCAATTGATTAATATCTTTCTTGGTAATTGATAGATATATGATAGATGTCTAAATGAATTAGATTTGACTTATATTTATACAATCTATTTTAAAATAATCCTCTCAAAAGGGTTAATGACATTCTTAGGTCAACCCGTACACTTCAGTTTTTTTTGTAAATTTGAGTGTTTATAAGGTAAACATTCTTGCATTAGAGTAGGGATAGTAGTATCGATGCCGCTATCCTACCCTAAATGAAACTATATTGGATGAGGGAAAGTTTTTAAGGTCTTGTATATGACTGTGAAGAATATATATCAAAATTTAGGCACTCTATGGTTACAAGTGATCTAGATAATTAGAATAAATAATATTGGATTAATAAGTAATTAGACCTAGTGAGGTGGTGAGGTGTGAGCCTTTTGGTTGTGAGAAAGGTCAAACTATATGATAGAGCCTTAAGAGATATTTTTAAAGTGTACAAGACTTGTTTAACAGATAAATCCATATTTAAGCATCTAAATTTTCTCCCGTTTTAATATAGTAATGCATAAGGAAAATTATTAGGTTAAAGGAAATAAAGTGTATTATGGGGTGTAGAAAACACATTGTATTTGATTGATCCCTCTTTAATTTTATGTATGTGAATGACCTATAACCAAGATCATATTTTAAGTGTATATAATATGAAATTAAATAATTTTAAATTACTTGAAATAAAAAGATCAAGAGAAGAGTACACTTATGTGTTAATGCAACCATGTTGGCCCTTGGTAGTTTATCTTAGAAAAGATGCTTCCTAGTTAAATCAATTGAGAGAGGTTCACAACTAAATCTTAAATAGGTGAAGAGGGAAATTAGAAGGTTATCATGCCCTTAATTTGGTATAAAAGATGAACTATGCCAATTCCATTGAGAGCACAAAATTTCAATCGCACAACTCAAATATAATCAATTTATCTAATTTAGCCAAGCTCACTTGAGTTAAATGGTGTAACCATATCAACCCTAAATAATAGAATAATAGTTCCAAGTATATTGAGGGAGAAGAATATTGATCACACTAATAAAAAATATTCAACTATTACAGTAGATAAAATCCCAAATGGTGCATCTTGGAAAGGTTGGTGCATAAATGTGTGTATAATTTTGAAATTGTATTTGTAATTTGTGCAAGTAAACCTATAACATGTCTCAAGATAAAGTATCTATCAAAATCTAACCTATAATATATAAAATGTATATAATATATATCAAAAATCTGAAATTCCATTCCCAAATATGTACCTAATGTATATTTTAATCATATAAAGTATGTAAACTGAATCAAATTCTTCCCATTTTGTCAATTGTAAGTATTTGGATTCATGTATTGTATGAAATTCCCCATCTAATATGTCCTCATTTTTAGGTGAGGGGATTGAAAAAAATGATGATCACCTTCTGTCAATAGTATTAGATAGCTATGTTGAATTTGTGTTAGTCATGTAGTAAATAAACATATAGTAGTGTGGTTTTGAAGTATATGTGTCAATTAAACTCACAATATACATACATATCAAACCCTAAGATGCATGATAAGAATCATGATAATGTCTATAAAATAAAATACTCAATATAAAATCACACACACACATAAGAGTACTCAAATGTCACAAAAATAAGGGTCCAAGGAGACTACACAAAAGGGGCATGTTCAAATACCACACACTCAAATTGAAGACACGTGCAAAAGTATAAACTAAATAAACAAGTTGTTAAGTATGATGCTAATATGGGCACATGAGTTCTATTTTTAGAATTATAATATTTTTTTAATGTGTTTTTAAAGGTTATTTAATTTATTTATGACCTTAATTATTTGTTTGCTCACTTTTTGACACTTTCTAATGATTTACTAAAAATAGATGGAACTACCAATTAACTCTAGCTCACTGTTGGAGTATTGGAATGAGTTACCAAGAGGTGGGGTGAAATTATAGTGTTATATAAGTGAAATCAAAGTGTATTTAAGTTATTTACCAAGAGGTGGGGTTAGATTATAGTGTTATATAAGTAAAATTAAAGTGTATTTAAGTCAATTCCTATTTTTTATATAAAGTGAGATGCCACTTTTGTCTTATTTATCTTGTGGTAATCAAATGATAGTGGCTTCTTGCATGATGTTAGTGTTAGTAGCACTCTTGGTTGTATCTTTAGTTACTTTAAGTTGTATTAGAGTATAATTTTTTAAGTATAATTATATATTACTTGGTGGTTAATTAAAGTTATTTATTTATTTTTTATTTTATTCTCTTCTTGAAATAACTTATCATGTAAATTATCTTGTAAAAGGCTTATTTTAAGCCTTATTTATTTAATAAAGCTAAAAATAATATAAGTGTTGTTTATTAATTCAAATCAAGGAGTTTATTGTATGTTTTATATCTGATATTATTACTATAAATCGTATATTTTCAATTTTGTAGATATTTAGGACACTTTTTGATTAATAATTTCACTGACAACATGAATAGTTTGACAACTAACAATTTCGGGATAGTTTTATTGATACATAGCTTCAATATTAGAGAGAAAAAATATGCTTTTAAATAAATAAAATAATTAAAAACATTAATTTTGTATCATATATATGTTCAATAAATGTTTAAAAGGTTTTTGAGATCATTTTGAAAATATACAATGGCTTTAGTGAATTCTGCTTCCATGAATATTCTTATTTTAAAAAGTGAAAAATTTGAGTATTTGAGAAATATATTGAAGATAATTATTGTATGAAAAGGAGTTTAAGATAATGTTATCCATAGGTGTTATTATTATGGATAAGACCCTTGAGGAAAAGATGTTTCAGACTTGCCTCATCTAGCTGATACAATTGGATCACCTCTAAGTGTAGGTAGCCTATTGGGTGAGGTGAATCTCTAGTTTTGAGGCTAGCTACCCTGATGCATCATTTAAAATTGAAATAATAAACCTAATTTATTGAAATATAAAAGGGATATAAGGATGCATGAAACAAACTTAAGCTATGGGAGGTGATGCATAAATATGTTTGTCTCATCTGCTTGCTCCTTAACAACACTTATGAACAGAACAAGACTGATTGCTAAAACAATCTCTCTCTTCAAAATACCCCTACACATCAATTTTTCAAATGGTGGTTTTTATATATGAATATGACCTAAGGATGATGACTGAGAGGTCTGATTCAAGACACTATCAGTCAATTTTCACTATAAGTATAGTCACTAACACCTTTACACACCATGTAACTTGCATAAGACAATTCATTGGTACCTAGGTGAAGACAAGGACCTACCAAGGGAGAAGAAAAAACCATTTGTGAAAATATAATTAGAATTAATATACTATAATACCAACATAAAATATGTTAAATCAATATTTTATTATCTCAAGGTTATAAATACAAATGGGAAATACTTTCACATACCCAATACAGGGATGCAGACAATAAATCTTAAAGCCCAATTTATAGAACAAGATGAGAGAGAGGGAAAAGAGAGAAAAAAACCTAATTAATGATATAATACACCTAAATTTTTAATTTTAAATCATAAATATAGTACATGAGACACAACCTTATAGCTTTTTCTAATGCATGCAACATTCTAGGTTGATAATCTTCATGAAGGAGCGGTGTAGAGATGGAGTGGTGGAGGGTATTTAAGTCTTTATTTGACCAAATTAAAGGTATAATCACACCAAATTTGTCAAAAATATCTTCCCTTGGTAGTTACAATGGTAGAATATGGTCTATCTTGGCCTTAATAAAACCTCAACTAGCCCACCTCTCCTTTTGCATGTTAATATAGTTTTAAAAACTACCCTATTCTCCATGATGATCATGGAATGTGCATGAATTACCTAATAAAATAGTTAAAATATCATTTAAAATCTTAAATTCACCCTCTTAGCATCCCTCTATGCCCAGAGGCCTCTTCTTTAGCTGGTTAATTAGGCCTACTAGGCAACTAGGCATAGTCACTTAGTATTAGTCAAATGGATAGCCATGAAACTTGTATATGACATTAATAATGGGTTAATAAGCCTGATTTAGTACTAAAAAAACATATTATACCATGATTTATGACTTTCAGGCACTATACACCTATAATTCTTATTCATCTAGGTGACTAGGTTATCCTTCACTAGCACCTCTAGAATACCTCTCTAGTCTAGGCCTATAGAAAAACTTTAAAGGGAAATATAGTGTATTTTATAGATTTAGAAGGTAAAAAACATATCACATCATCCTCTTATATTATTTGGAATTTCTCACTTGTCTTTGTACCTTGGATTCACCCTAAAAAATTACAAAATAAGGGTATTTAATGCATTCGTATAGGTGTCTGTATAATTCAGTGGCATGAATAGGACCTTATTAGAGAGTGAGATGAATTTAAATTTTCTCCCAAGCCAAACCAAGGAATTTTTATGCATTGTTTTTAGTTTATTCTCCATTGTGTTATTACAAAGGTTTTAGGAAGGGTTTTAGATAGTTAACATTGTTATGGATTGTTCATAAAGAATAAATCCCAAACCCTTCAACTAACCCCATCAAGATTTATTTGGGGGAACATACTAATAAATCAAATAAAAATGTGTACCCATGAAAATAATCCTTCAATTACTAAGCAAAAACTATCCTCTCTCGAGCTCCTACACAATGCAAAACAAGGTCTTTGAGGTGTTTGGGCTCTTAGTGATGATTCATAGAGCTGGGAGGTTTGGTGAGTGAAAAATGCCATGAGTATAAATTAAAAAATACCCTATAACTTCCACAAATTTTTTGGGATCCCATTCAAAATTTATCCAAGTTTTGAGTATAAAACTTATACCTTCTTGAATCCATCCTAAGGCAAATAGTGATTTTGACTACCCTTTTTCCTTGACAATGGTTCATAATGCATATAACCCATAATGAAAAATTAATGATAAAAAATTGGCATGTGAGATCCTCCCTAAAATTTCCAATATTCAATCCTTCCCATGCAAATCATCCATGAAGTTCTGAGCTCAAAACATGAGCCTCATAGGCATAATAGGACTATGTGTGTAGGTAGAGAGGGATCCTGAGCACATAGGTCACCCAATGTATTTTTTTACTTGGAAATGATTATATGAGGTTTTAAACATATCTCAACATGTTTTTAGATGGTTTACAAGAGCTACTAGCTTCTCAGTTATCCCTAAACTTGATTTTCCTATACCTTATGGTTTTAAAGCAACCCTACAACCTTAACCCTAAAGGTTTATTTTGAAGGTTTTATTATCTATAGTGTTTAAAATCATTTTGAAAACATTATTTTTGACACTAATTCCCTATAAAATCCTTTGACCTCATCCTTTATGCTTTATTCAAATCTATTTGTCCATTCTTCTCCAAGGCCTTATTTGTAAAATTTTAATGGGCTTGTCTATAAGAATTATGAATATCACCCTTTGATTGGAAATTGATGCCTTATCACTGATTGTAACATGATATCCAAAGTCCATAATTTTTTTAAAACCTTTTATAAGCTTATCCACTTCACACACACCTCTTTATGCTCATGTTTGCATGACAAAACTATAGGTGTTATCTTAGGGTCTACCTAGGCTATAAGTGTGTACTTTATTTTATTGTTCGCACCTTGAGGTCTCTTTGAGTGATCATGAAATTATGTATATGGAAATTTTAATCTTATATAATCATATATTCTTCCACCCAAACCATCTTCCACTCAGCTTTGTAATCACAATTCTACCTTTTCATGACTGGCATGTAGGTCAATTTGGGTCCACTTCTTTAGTCTATATGATCATTATGTGAGTAAAATTTGAAATTTGGATCTAAATTAATATAAATTATTATTTTTTAAGTCTCTTATGTGCATCCTTAGGTTACATTTATATTTTTTTAGGCCTAAAATGGTTAAAGGAGTAATTGTTTACCTAGAAACACACATTGGGGAGAATGCTGCAGAGGGGTCTTATGAATGTCATTTAGTGTGATAAGATATATAAGATCATGATAATTATATATGGTATTATTTAATATTTATTTCCTTCATAAATCCTCAATAACTCTCTTTTATGGCTTTAATGTCTCTCAAACCCAAATGACACCTTTCATTTTAAACATGACTATATCTGGCAAACTGACTATGTCTGCAAGGCTGAAGTAAGTTGGTCTTGGTTACTCTCTCTTAAAATTTCAGAAGGTATATTTTTAATTCATTAATCTTTTATATTCACTCAAGTCTCAAACTCACTATTTAATACTTCTCTTTCCTCTCAAGTTTGAAGACCAATCTTGAAGCCCTAAGCAGGCCTGTATGTGTCTTTTGGTGTCTTAGACATTGGATATGAAGTAATTATTTTATAAAAATACTTAAACATCTCATATTTTTTAACCTTACACTTACCATTATCATTAAATCTTCACAATCACTCACCTTAATGAATTTTCAACAATTACATAACAAAAGTAGACATGTAGGTCTGTAGACCTATAAGTCTACATTCCCATGCTCTTATGTCTCCTTTGGTGAAAAAAAGATACATAAAACCTAAAATAATAATTTATTAAGTCTTTTTAATTCAAAAACAATGTTAATATCCTTTTGATAATGCACTACAAGACCACCTTCAATCACCTTCAAACAAGCAGTCAATGCACAGTTCAAAAGGGTTGGGATTATGAATGTTATTTAGAAGACCATATGTGGAGTAACCAAGTGGTTTGAGAATATTGGATGGATAAGATGATGAGAATCACATATAAAACCATTTTTATGCATCAAAATTGAATAATCTTCAAAACATAAGGGTAATAATACATGACTCTCAACTTGCCAACTACCATGTGGAGTTCTTTACCTATTCTTCAATGTCACACGTGCCCTTATTGGTGGATAAAAGTACAAAATGTATGTGAAAAAATATAAGGGTACTTATCAAACACTCTCATGATTCATCAAGTTATTCAAAAATTATTACCCAAAACTGAGCTAATAATATTTTGAAAGGGTTTAAGACCACCTAGGGGTCTTAGTGATTATTCATAAGTCCTATGGCTATGATATGCAAACCAATGCCACTAATTGAAAGCCCACTATGGAATCCACCTCTAGATAAGATATTGGGATTTGAATCCCTTTGTATAGACCATATCATCTAACTCAAATTGGCCCTTATGATCTTGTCAAGGGATCGATAGAGATCTTGCTACCATTTTTGCCTTTCTATGCACATTTGAGACATGTGTTCTTTCTTATGATGCCTGAAAGGGATACAAAATTATATTTATGACCTATTATAAATTTAACCTAATTGTAAAAGTTTTTTCAATCCTTGAAAACACCTACAACACCTCATTTTTATGCATTTTTTCTTGATTGAGATCTTGGGAACCCATTTGAGGATAAGAGAAGGGAAAAGAAAAATCAAATATGCAAAAAAACTAGGTGGTATGGATGAAGAGAAGTTTAGATGTCATTTTTTAAGCATGTGGGGCCATTTATGGTGAATAAATGATATTTAACCCCATAAAAGATCTCTTTTTTCATATAAGAACACTTTCTTATAAATTGTAATGGTTATGAGACCTGCTAAAACTCCTCATTTCAATGTGACACCTTTTTCAAAGGATTATAGTATTAATTTGAACCAATATGCCATGTTTTAAAGTGCATTTTATGACTTGGAGGGCTAATTAGAGCTTAAAACATGCTTGATAAATAGATCATAGAAGACACCCTTGGATACCTCACTATGCCTAATGCCAAGACTCAAAAATGACTTGGACACTTTACACATGTTTTTAACAATGTCCCTCCCTAAAAAGTGGCTAAAATAAGTAGAAATATAATAAGAACAAGAAACCTTAACTTCTCCAAATACCTTAATTTATACTAAAATACCTTAACATTGTCAAACAAGGTATAGGCCACTTTATAGGCTTAAAATACACTTGACACCCTTCCATTCAACCCAAGACAACCTATGAAGACATAAAACATCATCTAATGACTAAAAATATGATATCACTGTTAGGTTGTGGAGCTAAAAGCTTCACCGGGATGCAAATAAGAGAAGTTACGGAGGTTGTAGAGGTTGTGGAGAGTTGCAGAATGAGTTGTAGGGCAACCGACATCAGTCTAATCAACCGACGTCGATCAGATAGCAGTGAAGAAGCAACCAATGTTGGTTACTAGTTGGCCAACATCGGTTAGGGAGGAGCCGACGTCAACAGCCTATGCATTAACATGTAGTTTGCATGTTGATTCCAGAGAGTCTATTTTTGGATTGTTAGTTTTCATGCTAAAGGCTAGTTATAGTCTTGAGTTGTGCATCTAATTATTGTAATTAAGATAGTCTAATTATTGTATGCATTAGATCTATATAATAAACTCATGGGCTGTATTGTAAACTAGTGCTAGAGAGTAAGAGAGTAAATAAGCTCCTTCAGAGAGAGGAGAGCAATGGTGTGTTCCTCCTAGTGCCACAGTACCAAGTGTGGGTGCTGGTTTGGAGAATCAGAAGGGTTCTTTGTATATGTATGATCTTGGTTAGTAGGTGTGCATGGCTTCTTTTGGAGATCTACAATGGTGAGTAAGGTCTAGTGATTTGCAGGTAGCAGCAGAGAGTAGGAGATCTACTTAGAGTATGGTTGTGTACTTGGTGTATTGGCAGTGTGTTACCGACTGGTGGAGGTGAACAACAATTCTATATTAGAGTTGTGTGTTGGGACTGAGAGAGAGAGGGAAGAAGGTCTTGAGGTGTGGTGAGCCTTTGAGGTGGAAGAAGTGGCATCTTCTTTATTGTATTTTCTTCTGAGTGATTATTAATACAATTGTGTATTGTCTCTCATATTCCTGTGTTGTTTCATATTTCTAGTTACTTATCATTCTGGTTAAATTTCGTGTTTAGTTTCTAATACAAAAGGTAATCATATGTGCTCTAATTGGTGGAGCAAGATCCTGACAGTTGGTATCAGAGCTTTTGGTTGGGTTACTAACAGGTGGTTTCAGATCTGGTTAGTGTTTGTTGATTACAGGTCACTCACAGGGTTTCAGATTGAGTGGGAGTATAGCAATGGCAGAAGAAAGTAAGCTACGAATGGAGAAATTGAATAACACGACTGGTCTGATTGATGGAAAGAAAGAGCAGGTAAAGGGAGATTGTTGGTTGGTAAAAGATCAATGTGTAGAAGCAAATGTTGTAGGGGTTGTTGCATAGGTTGCTCTGGATAAAGTAGAATCTTGGTTTATAGATTCTTTTGCCTCTTTCCATGTAGCCCGAAATAGAGCATCTTTTCATGGGTATGTCTTTGGAGACTATGGAGAGATTTATTTAGGGGTTGGTGAGCCTTGTCAGATTATTGATGAAGGGGAAGTGAAGCTGAAATTGTAGACAGATAACACACAGGTGTTGAAAGAGGTCATGCAGGAACCAGTCTTGGAGATGGGTATAATTTCTTTAGGAAAGTTGGGTGATGAGAGATGCACAATAGCTCTCACAGCAGATGCACTTGAATTAGATGGTGGTAAGAAAGTAGGTATCCTTTATTTATCTACTTATATTACTGATTCACCTTCTGTTGCAGAGATGTGGCTTTGTAGGCTTGGTCACATATGTAGGAGGGGAATGCATGTTCTTAAGTGGAAGACATATGTTTTTGACAAACTTAAGAACTGGAAAGCCTTGGTGTTCATGGAGGAGATGGCAAATAGAGATCAGTTGAGGGGACTGAATTATTTTGAGCAGGGCTGTGTTGATTTGAATAGGGTTTTGATCCAAAAGGAGCTTGCAGGTAAAAAGTCATCACTCACAGGTGAACACAGGTACCAACATTGATCACTCAAGAATTGACGTCGGTAGCAGGTACACCGGCATTGGTCAGAGAATTGACGTCGATAGACAGGGTCAGCTGTAGGAAACCGATGTCAGTCAGGTGCAAATTGGGAGATGGCTGAGATCAGTCACTGGAATAGATGTTGGGTGTATAAAAAGCTATCAAGAGGTCTCAAACACTCATATTGAGGATTGAAAGGGTAAGTGAACCTCATATTCATTGTTCACCTTCTTATATTGCTTATTGATGGTCAAGGACTAGGAAGATGTGAAGAGGCAATGCAGGTAGAATCCAGAAATAGTGGGAGCTTGGCATGGATGAGGAGTGTGAGTCCTTGGAGAAGAACCAAACAGTGTTAGTTGTTGGAGTTGTCAGCTGGAAGAAAGCACTGGATGAGGGATGGATTCCCAAGTTAAAGAAGAGAGTGGATGGATACGTGAGATAGAAGGCCAAGGTATATGGTCTTGAGGAAGCTGCAGGATAGTAGTACAGGTTTGACAGGTGGATGACAAAGCAGGGCTTTAGTCAATGTCAATGTAACTATTGTGTTTATCTTACCAGGTGGATGATGAGTTGCGACATTATCTAGTTACTGTATGTGGGTGATTTGCTAGCAGGTTTGTACATACAGGGATTTGCTGAGCTAAGGGTAAGCTTAGTTCAGAGGTATGTCATGGAGAATTTGGAGTAGTCAAATTCTTTGGCATAAGAGACATGGAGATTTTGTCTCTAGTGGGAGCTGATGTGAAGACAATGTTGGCAAGGTTCAAGAAGTAGGATGTAGAATCGATAAGCACACCAAGGGCTAGACAGTTCAAGCAGAGCTTAGAATAAGGTTTGAAATCACATGAGGTCTAGTGTAGACCTGAGTTTTCCCAAGCAGTGGGAGTTGTTAGAAAGTATGGAGCTAATTTAGGGAAGGAGTACTGGAGGGTAGTTTAGTGGATTCTCAGGTATCTAAGAGGGACTAGCAGTAGGTTAACATGTTATGCAGGGTCAAGGTCTTCACTACATGGAGTTGTAGGTTTGGATGTGGCAGGTTACTTGGATGACAGGTGTAGCATCACAGGTTGTGTGGTGGTTGGTCTTCAGGATTGATCTTGAAGAGGGATACAAGCCAAGAAATAAATTAGATGGTGTACAGGTATAGGTATAGGTGCAACTGTTTATCTCCAAGTGGGAGATTGTTAGGTTATGGAGCTAAAAGCTTCATCAAGATGCAAATAAGAAGAGTTACAGAGGTTGCAGAGGTTGTGGAGAGTTGTAAAATGAGTTGTAGGGCAACTGACATCAGTCTAATCAATTGATGTCGATCAGATAGCAATGAAGAAGCAATCGACATTGGTTACTAGTCAGCCGACATTGATCAAGGAGGAGCTGACGTCAGCAGCCTGTGCGTGAACATGCAGTTTGCATGTTGATTCCAGAGAGTCTATTTTTGGACTGTTAGTTTGCATGTTAAAGGCTAGTTATAGTCTTGAGTTACGCATCTAATTATTGTAATTAAGATAGTCTAATTATTGTATGCATGAGATCTATATAATAGACTCATGGGCTGTATTGTAAACTAGTGCTAGAGAGTAAGAGAGCAAATAAGCTCCTTCAGAGAGAGGAGAGCAATGGTGTGTTCCTCCTAGTGCCACAGTACCAAGTGTGGGTGCTGGTTTGGAGAATCAGAAGGGTTCTTTGTATATGTATGATCTTGGTCAGTAGGTGTGCATGGCTTCTTTTGGAGATCTATAATGGTGAGTAAGGTCTAGTGATTTACAGGTAGCAGCAGAGAGTAGGAGATCTACTTGGAGTATGGTTTTGTACTTGGTGTACTGGCAGCGTGTTACTGACTGGTGGAGGTGAACAATAATTTTGTATTAGAGTTGTGTGTTGGGACTGAGAGAGAGAGGGAAGAAGGTCTTGAGGTGTGGTGAGCCTTTGAGGTGGAAGAAGAAGTGGCATCTTCTTTATTGTATTTTCTTTTGAGTGATTATTAATACAATTGTGTATTGTCTCTCATATTCCTGTGTTGTTTCATATTTCTAGTTACTTATCATTCTAGTTAAATTCTGTGTTTAGTTGCTAATACAAGAGGTAATCATATCTGCTCTAATTGGTGGAGCAAGATCCTGACAATCACATGATTATTCCTCAATCAACCCCTAGACCTCATACAATGAAACCTTAAACAATGTTAAAAGGCTTAAAAGAAACCCTTTTGAAGATCATGACAAGATTTAGGAAGCCTCATATAAGCTTGAAGGGGGTCTCATGATAAATGTTAGAAATTTAGGTTGATATTTGGCCTCAGAGGCCAACTTACTAACATTCTTGGTGCCTGATAAGGGTTGACCTACCTATTGGTTAAGAGAACTCTCCATCTCACACATGACAACCATGATTAAACTAAGATAACTCCTTTGCTTGGACTACCCAAAAAACTTAGCACCTTAAAAAATTCAAGGACTAAACCAACCTCACTAAATACACAAAAAGGACAACACACAAAGAAATAATTAAACACACCACACTTGTGCTGAAAATACTTATTGGAATAAGACAAAAATAACCTACTATAAAAATCTAACTTGATTATGACTTCTTCCTCTTAGGTCAAAGGGGAAGTTTGCTTGGATCCTTTACTCCATGAGATTAAGAATGGCATAAGGTAAGCTACCTCTTAAACCTTAGTCTTATTGTCTTCATTTTATCCTTAAATGCCACTCCTCTTGACATTCTCTTAAGTGAGGTGATAGTTACCAAGTAATCCCCTATGAATATATATTCCCCTTATACTTCAAAACCCACCTCATGATGCCCCTTAGTTACAATCTTAACAAATGGTATTTCACATAAGCATAATTGTTGAGCCTTCATAACATCTTGGGGGACATCATGATTCCTATCATCTACTATAATATCATCAAGCTCTTCAAAGTGTTTTACATACTCACTCCAAGCTACATCATTGTCCTCAATGAGTTTGTCTTGACCAACCTCTTCATGTTCATGTTATTCAATAGGAAGTGTGTCTTTGAGAAGATAATCAACCTCTTTAAGTGACTCAATATACTACTTCTAATCAGTATTTGACTATTCTTTTTTATCAATGAAATCAAGACCAATTAGACAAGCATATCCCTTTTTATACTCAAGGGTTATGGGTTTGTCGAGAGTTTCACATTCTTCTACACAGTCATGAGGTGATTGCAAGGTTGTTTCTTTAGGTTTATCTTTTTGATTATTATGAACCATGTCAAAACCATTAAAAAACTTAGCTTGTTTTCTTAGATAGACTCCAACATCAAGGCCAAATGCTATCTTAATAGGATTAAATGAGAGTAGGTCTCCTTCTTGAAGCATACCATCAAGGCTATTTTAAAATACCCCATCTATCATTGTAACCTCATCCTTAATCTTCCTTCTAGGCTCAATAAGTCTTTATTAAAGTCCTAAAATAACCATCTCGATATTTTAAATACCCTCAAATGGATGAATATTTTATGTAATTTGATCAAATGTCTCTCCTTCATACTCCTTGGGATTCACACATTGCTCTTTAGGAGGACAAATAGTACTAAGAACATTCTCAATATTCCCACTGCTAGATGTATACCTTTGGAGAGATTCAAATTCATTACAAAATTCCCAATATTTCTACCAAAATTTTTCATCATCTTCATGCTTGACTTTGTGAAGTGGAATAATTGGACTATGAAGGAATTTGAGGCTCTCTATGCAGTAATGATCCAGTTTGGCATCAACCTCTTTAAATTCAAATTCTTACCTTCTAATATTCACTTCATCTTCATTCAAAATTTTAGTTTGTATTCTTTCTTCCAGCTCATCTTCGTGCTCATATATGAAAACTAATATGCTCTTTTCTATACCAAGAGGGATCCCAATGAATATTTATTCATCAAACTCACTTGAAGCATCCTTATCAACTACAAATAAAACGTTATCTTCTTTACTTACCTCCCTTAGGATAGGTTCCTATTAAATAAGGGTAATGGTGTGAGGGTGATGAATGGGTTCATGAGTTGGAGAGGGTATGGAGCGGGGTACTCTTATAACTTGGTGTCTTTGATATGAAAGACTCTTTTAGAAATTATTGGAGAGAAAACAAGTTTAGCTAGACTATGAGTGCCTCATCTTTCTCAATAAGGATTTCACCTTCTTTATAGCCTTCTTGAGCTTATTCAATGGATGCAATCTAATTTTCAACTTTTTCAAATAGAATATCCTTATTATATTGAATGCCTTCTTGGATATACCTCCAAGATGGGAAATAGTTAGGTTATTAGGGAGGGGGAATGAGGTTTAACTAGGCTCAAGGTTCTTTTTGACTTTAATTTCTTATTTTAGACTTGAATCATCCTTCCTTCCCCATGAATATACTATTTGGTGCCAACTTGGGAGTTTGAAACTAGGAGCTTCTTATTAAACATGTAATTTAGCTTGGGAGGTGAATGAGGGGGTGTGTAAGCTTATGAATTTCATCACTTCTTCTTGATATCCCATTGCCTTTGTTGTTATGTTATTTTGGAATAAATTCTCATTTTAAAGGTCAATCCCTCTAGCTAGATTAGCTTCAAAATTAAGTCTTGTATACTCAACACCTTATTCATGCTGACTAGAAGGAAGATACTCTTTCTAAGGCTGATTTAAATCATGTTCAAGAGGTTTATAGGTCTGATAGCAAGCTTGATTAGATTAATGTGAAGGCTGACCAACTTGGTAAGGTTGATAAAGAAGTGGAGGATAGAATAACTCTTGATAACCAAGATGTTCACATGGATAAATAGAGTCATACAAAGGATAAGACTCATCATAAGTCTAAATGGTTTAATATAAGGATGATATGGTTCATTTGGATACTGATAAGGGTCAATTTAGGATTGGTAAGGCTCATGATGAGGCTAGTATGGTTATTGGTACTACTAATATGGAAATGTAGAGCATATATTCCCTCCATATCCAACCATTAAATATCACGAGGAAAATAAATAATAAGAAAACTATAAACAAAAGTTGTTCTTACCCTTGGATGAAGACTTTATGTGCCCTTTTACATAAACCTTGGATGTTAATGCCTATATATCCTTGAGGTCACTAAATAATGAGAGTAAATGTTGTAACCTCCTTAAATTATAGTTTCACTAGGCATGCTATAAACTATTATTAGTCTATATTGTACCCTTGAGTCTAATTTTTTTTAGACTTTCCTCATCTAGTTGATATAATGAAATCACCTCTAGGTGTGGGTAGCCTATTCGGTGAGGTGATTCTCTAGTTTTGGGGCTATCTCCCTTGATGCATCATCTAAAATTAAACTCCTAAACCTACTTACTTGACAATGAAAAGGGATAGAGGGATGTATGAAATAAACCTAAGCTATGGGACATGATACAATAATATGTTTGTCTCCTCTACTTGATCCTTAACAACACTTATGGATAAAACAAGACTGAATGCTAATACATTCTCTCTCCAAAAGACCCCTAAACATAAATGTTTCATATGTAGGTTGTGATAGATGAATATGAAATGAGGATGATTAATGAGAGGCTTTATTCAAGACACTATCAATAAATTTCACTACAATTACAATCACTAATACCTTCACACACTATGTAACCTGCATAAGACAATCCACTAGTACCTAGGTGAAAATAAGGACCTACCAAGGAATACAAATCAACCATTTATGTAAATATAAATAACATTAACACACTATAATAAAAACATACAAGAGGATTAATTAGTCTTTTATTATCTCAAGTTTTTAGATAAAAATGGGAAACACTTTCACATACCCATAAGAGGTATGCATACAATAGCTCTTAAAACCCAATTTATAGAACAAGATGAGAGAGAGAGGGAAAACATATCACTAAATATAATCAATGATATAATAAACATACATTTTTAATTTTAAATTATAAAGAAAGTGCATGAGACACCACCTTGTAGCCTTCTTCAATGCATGAGGCATGTTGGGTTGATAAACTTCATGGAGGTGTGGCATAGAGATGGAGTGGTGGAGGCTAATTCAATCTTGATTTAACCTCAATCAGGGTATGATCATTCCAATTTTTTTAACCACATCTTCCCTTGGTAGTGACAATGGTAGGTTATGGTGTATCTTGGCAATAATAAAGTCTCAACTAGCCCACTTCTCCTCTTGCATGTCGATAAGGCCTAGAAAAATGCCCTATTCTCCATGATGGTCATGATATGTGCATGAATTCCCCAATACAATAGTTAAAATAACATTGATTATTTTTAATTCACCCTCTTATCACCCCTTTACACCAAGAGGCCTCTTCCTTAGCTAGCCAAATAGGCCTACTAGGGAAGTAGGCCTAGTCACTCAGTATTATTCACCTGAATGGCCATGAAACTTTCATAGGACCTTGATAATGAGTTAATGATCTTGATTAAGTAATAAATAAACATATTATAACATGATTTATGCTTTTTATGTAGTTTAAACCTACAATTCTTCTTCATCTATGTGAGTAGGTCATCCTTCACTAGCACCTCTAGACTACCTCTCTAGCCTATGCCTACAAAAGTACTTCTAGGGGAAATCTAGTGTAGTTTATGGCCCGATAAGGTAGAAAAATCTCCCATCACCCTGCTAAATGATCTATAAGTCTTGACTTATCTTTATAACTTGGACTCACCCTAAAAAATTATAAAACAAGGGTATTTTTTACATTTATACAAGTGTCTATATCATTTAGTAAAATGACTAGTGTTAGGAATTAAAAGAATTTAAACCAAATTTAAATCACCATAAAATCACATAAACAGTTTTTAAATGTGTGAAAATTATATTTAATTATGTAGTAACATGCATCACAAAAATAATTCCTCAAATCATAGTTAAATGAAAGCATAAATGCAGAGAATAAAGCCAACAATAACACATAACATAGATATATCATGGTTGACCCAATGTGGGATACATCCACCAAGAAAGTCCTCAAATAAAATAGTAATTTGAAATAAGATTATAATGAATTCTAATAGAGATAGAACAAACTCCTATAGAAAATGTTGCACTTTCACTTGCACCTGCACAATACAATATCTCACAAGCTACTATACCACACCCTATAAATGAACACTTGCACTTTGAAAAACACCTGCACTTTGACTATATCTCTCAAAAGTCACATCTATAAATAAAATCATCAACAACCTCTGAAAGATCACACAACACCCTATATATATAATAAATGATGAAGAAATCTATCCCCCACAGAAAAACTTGCCATCCTTATCCAAGGAGGCCTTATCCACCTAGGAAAAATGCAACCTCTGAAAGGTCACACCACACCCTGTATATATAATAAATGATGAAGAAATCTATCCCCCATGGATAAAATTTCCATCCTTATCCAAGGAGGCCTCATCCACTTATGAAAAATGCCATATACCACCTAAGCAATATTTATCCACAAGCTCCTTGAGAAGAAACATGCCACTATTCTCCTTCAAGCAAGGTTTATACAACTTCCAATGAAAAAGTCCATCCCATTCCCATAATATATCATAAAAATTATTAAATAGAACATTTAATAATTTTATCCCATAATACATCATAAAAATTATTAAATAGAACATTTAATAATTTTATCCTCCTATGGAAATTAAAATATATAACAATTAATTCTCTAAAACAAGGAAATTAATCCCACTTCCAATGAACATTGAAGTCAACATGAAAAATTATTAAATAAGCATTTAATAATATTCACACACATGAGGAATAAATTCAAAATTCACTCCACACATCCCTTGAGCTCTCTAAGCCCCCAAAACATACCATCATGGTCATGTGATAGCCCCAAAGGAATCCACACTCAAAAATCTCCCACTTGGAGACCATTTCTCCTAAATAGAATCTATCATTGCTCCATGATAACTATGACCAACCAAATTTAAACATAGTCTCAACTTGTCCAATGTGACCACCTTGGTTATCATATCCATATGATTCTAACTAGTATGAATATTCTCTAGCTTCACCAAGTTCTCCTCCAAAGCTATCCTGATGAAGTGATAACGTAACTGAATGTGTTTCATCTTTAAGTGGAAAGCAGAGTTCTTTCCCAAATGAATAACACTTTGATTATCATTATGTAGTTTCCCAACTTCCTAATCATGCCCCAACTCTCAAAACAACTCTTGTAACAAATATCATCTCCTTGATAGCCTTTATGGTAGAAACATACTCTGCCTTTATGGTTGACAAAGCCACAACCTTCTATATCCTAGAAATCCAACTAACCACTATATCTCTAATAGTAAATATATAACATGTCATACTTCTCCTACTATCAATATCCCTTTCCATATTTGATTACACATAACCATGAAAAGTGGTATCTAATCCACCATAACATATTTCAAATTCTATGGTTCCTCTCAAATATCAAAGAATCTATTTCACTACTTGCCAATGCTATAACTAGGATCACTCATATACTTGATCACAACTCCCATTGCTTGGGTAATATCTGGCCTATTAAAAACCATGGCATACATCAAGCTATCAACTTCCAATGAATAAGGTACTTTAGACATCCTAAGCTTTTCATCTTCCATCTTGAGACACTGCTCCTTATATAATCTAAAGTGTCCTGCCAAAGGAATACCAAAATATTTAAAATCCAACATACTAAACCTTCCCAAGACTTTATTCACATACTCTGATTAGGATAAAACCAACTTCCTCTCTTTCCTATCATGAATAATCCTCATACCAAGGATTTTCTTTGTAGCACCCAAATCCTTCATGGAAAAAGAGTCACTAAGCTATTTCTTGAGCATATGAATGTGTTATATGTTCTTTCCTGAAACTAAAATGTTATCCACATAAAAGCATAAAATAATAAAGGAACCATCATCAAAATGTTTGATGTACATGTAATGGTTAGAATTACATATTTGATATTTTTGTTCCAACATAAAACAATCAACTTTCTTATACCATTGGCATGGAGCTTGTTTCAAGCCATACAATCTCTTATTCAGTTTACACATAGTTCTCCTTCCCTTTGACCTCATATCCCTATTGATACTTCATATATAACTCTTCATCCAAATCACCATGAATAAATTTTTTTCCCCATCTAACTATTCTAAGTACAAATCTTCAACTACAACAAAACCAAGAACAATCTTAATAGAAGTCATTTTCACAATAAGAGAGAAAATATCATCAAAATCAATACCTAATTTTTATGTAAACCCCTTGACCACCATCCTAGCATTATACTTTTTTCTCCCTTCATACTCTTCATTTATCCTGAAGATCCACTTTTTTGGCAATGCACTCTTGCCCTTGGGTAGCCTCAAAAAATCCCACATTTGGTTCTCCATGAGAGATATATGCTCCTCATCCATGGCTTGTTCCCATTTCATCCTAGCATCTACCTACATTTCTTCCTCATAACACTCTGGTTCTCCATTGTCAATGAGTAATAAATAAATAAAAGAAGTAGAAAAACATTAAGGTGATCTTCTTACCCTAGAATAGATTTTTACCATAGTAGTTTTGGGTCATTGTATAGAAGGTTCTTAAACTGATTCATTGGATACTTTGCCATCCATAATGTCATATAATACTATGTACTCTTTCTATTCCTATTCTTGTTCCTATAACTAATTCTTATACATGACTTTTTCATTAAAGACTACATCTCTAGACCAAAATATTTTCTTCTCTTTAATGCTCCATAAATGGAAACAAAATTCATCCTCACCATAACCAAAAAAGGTGCATTTATTTGATTTAACCTCTAACTTGGCCCTATCCTCTTTTTTAATGAGAGCAAAAGCCTCACAAAAGAATAATCAACATTCTTACCAAACCAATCTTATTCCAGAATGCCTCTATCCAGAGGTATAGAAGTTCCTCTGTTGATCAAATATACTACCATGATAACTGCTTCTACCCAAAACTGTAAAGGCAACCCTGCATGTAACCTCATGCTCTTAACACATTCCATTATTATTATTTTTATTCTCTCAAATACCCCAATCTACTATGGAGTTCCTAGAACTATCCTTTGCCTATAGATTCAATTTTTATAATAATAATCAAAGAAAACATTACTACAATATTCACCTCCATTATCTAATCTGAAACATTTCAATTTGAGACCTATTTCATTCTCAACCAAGGCTTTCCACTTCTTAAAATTGTCAGATACATCATATTTATTTTTAATACAATAAACCCAAACTTTCTTAATTACATCATCAATAAAGTGACATAATAATTAGAACCACCAATAGAAGATACTTGAGCTGGTCCTCATACATCTAAATGTACCAACTCTAACTTATGTTCTTTCTTTATGGGTCAAAATTTTAGGAACTTAACCCACTTTTGTTTCCCATACACACAATTCTCATAGAAGTCTAGATATAGATATTTAAATCTAAACAACTTATCTTGTAAGATCTCCATGCCCTTAAGGCTCATATGATCGAGCTTGTAGTGCCACATAGTTGTATTTCCATCTACAACAACTAAATCACAAGAATAAACACTACTAGTCAAATATAAAGTACCAATTTTTATACCTCTCAAAATCACAAGATCACCTTTGGTAAATTTTCAAGAATCTAAAATAAACATTAATGAACATCCCTCACTTCCCAATTGCCCCACTAAAGCCAAATTCAATCTTAACATAGGAACGTGTTTGATATCCTTAAGTGGCCATGTGTTCCCATTTTGCATTTTAACTTGAACATAACCTTTCCATACTATCTCACATGGTTCATCACCACCAAGATAAACATGTCCTAGATTATCTTGAACATAATCAGTAAAATAATGCCTATGTGGGGTCGCATGAAAAGAAGCCCCTAAATCTAATACACAAGACTCAAAAAAAAATCCATAAAAAGAATTAAGGCATCTTGACATGATTTACTTGATGTTACATTTACCTCATTCATTTCATCCTTATTGGAATTCTTATTCCAAAGTGACTAATAATCCTTGTTTGAGTGTCCACTCTTTACACAATGCCAACATATCATCTTGGCTTTAGATCTACCTTTTGACTTTCCATGTTTGCCTTTGGTCTTACCATTTTACCTCCCTTTAGTATCAATGGATAAAGCATTACCTAAAGATGATTCACTAGTGATTTTCCTTCACATTTCCTCATTGATAATCACACCTACAACATGATCAAAATTCAATCTTCCCTTGGTAAGGACTGAATTACTCACATCCATAACCAAACTATCCCAACTATTAGACAAAGAACACAAAACCAACAGATATCTAACTCCATAATAAAAATTAATTCCAATAGAAGTGAGAATACTTAAAACTATATTAAAATCATTTAAATGACTAGAAATTGAACCATTCTCAAACATTTTCATCTTAAACAATCTTTTCTTAAGAAATTTTTTATTTGAGGCTGAGGGTTTCTCTTAAAATTTTCTAGTTTTTCCATGAGATATTTTATGGTTTTCTCATCAAAAATATTAAATGCAACAAAAGATGCAAGGCATAACCATATGGCTCCCAATGCCTTCGTATCAAGAAATGACCAATATGCATCACTCATACTTACAGGTTATCCTCCTTTCCCCTTCAAAGAGACATGAAGTTCCCTTTGATACAAATAATCTTCCATCTGCACTTTCCATAAACTAAAATTCTTACCATTAAAATTCTTACCACTTCAAAATAACACACCACCACATCTATGACACTGGTTGTTAAGAATTAAAATAATTTAAACCAAATTTAAATCACCATAAAATCACATAACTATATTTTAAATGTGTAACAATCATATTTAATTATGCATTAACATGGATCACATAAATAATTCCTCAAATCATAGTTAAATCAAAGCATAAATGGAGAGAACAAAACTAGTAATAACACATAACACATATATATCATGGTTCACCCAATGTGGGCTACATCCACCAAGAAAGTACTTAAATGAAATAGTAATCTAAAATAAGATTACAATGAAATCTCATAGAGATAGGAAAATCTCTGTTAAAAAATGCTGCACAAATAAATGTTACACTTTCACTTGCACCTGCATAATACTGTATCTCACAATCTACTATACTACACCCTGTAAATAAAAACTTACACTTTGAAGTTGTCTCTTAAGAGTCACACCTACAAATAAAATCATTAGCAACCTCTAAAATGTCACACCACACCCTATATATATAACAAATGATGAATAAATCCATCCCCCAAGGAGATACTCACCATCCTTATACAAGGAAGCCTTATCCACCTAGTAAAAACACCATATACCGCCTAATCAATGCTTATCCACAAGCTCCTTCATAAGAAACATGCCATTCCTCTCCTCCAAGCATGGTTTTCATAACTTCTAATGAAAAAGTCCATGCCACTCCCATAATACATCATAGAAATTATTAAATATAACATTTATTAATTTTCTGCCATAATAAATCATAGAAATAATTATGTTGGGTGAATATTTTGTCGTCAACTAACTGAAGACAAAATGGGTATATCAATCACAGCATAGGGAGATTTAAACCACGAAAAGTATGGGTTTACCGGATCTAGATGAAGTAAATCTCTCCTCTCATCAAGGGGAGGTTCCCTATAAATAGTTATGCACTGGATATATGTATATAATTAAGTAGAAAATAACACATGGGGTGGTATAACAACATATACCTCTCTTTTTTCAGAGGTAATGTATAAAAAACAAAAAAAAAGGATATCTCAGTCTTTAGCTAACAACACTCCTCTTCTTTCAAGAATGGTGTCAAATGGAGAGCAAAAAATCACCTAAAGTAATAAAATCCACAAGAACAATTATGCAAGCACAAAGTCTTCCGTAGTCTCCTTCACCGATCTGGAACAAACATAACCATAGAGTGAAACGATGCACAAAGTCTTCACCTGAAACTACAAAAGATAACTGAATCTCGAAGATAAAATTAGCTCAAAGTCTATCCTCTACCTTTTAGAAGTGTTCTTAGATAATATTAATACACCCACTTTACTTATTAAATTAGATAAACAAGAGATCATCAGGAAAGAGAACATAAAAAACTATTTCCTAGACAACACAGATAACTTCAATACAAAGTCTAAAATAAACCTGCTTCTCATTCATTCAACAAAATATGATTTACAAGTTTGAGCACAAAGTCTCAAAAATTGCTTCAATTTTAGCAAAGTGTTTGCTCTTAATTTTTTCAAGATATATTACAAATGAGGTCTCCACTATATATAGGGAAAAAAACCTCCAAAAACTAGAAAATAATAAAATACAAAAAAATATCTCAGTCAAAGATGACTCATCTTTGACTTTGAGATATTTTTTTGAAATATTTACATGTAATTACATTTTACAAAATTGCATGCACTTTCCACGAAAAAAAAAGTGCATAAGGAAAGAAGAAGAAAGGAGGGTAAAAAATTAGTTCTTACTGCCAGATTTGTTCAGATGAGCATTGTACATAGTAATGGATGCTGGAATTCCTATGCTGTCTGGTGCAACTGTGTTCTTGGAGACGATTCTAGCTTTGATTAATGCATCCTTCAATGCTATGATGGCCTTGGCATGACCAGTTAACCTAGATTTTAGATTTTCCAAAGTCAACTAAGTGTCTAGAATATTATCCATAGAGGACATTGAGAAGGATTTCTCTTCAAAATCTCTTTGAATCATCTCTTTGAAACTGTAGATCATTTTTCCTACTGAGAGGAACTAATTTTCCTTGGAGGTTAGGTTGCAAGGCAGTTCTTCCAATTTATTGAGTAGACTTATGTCGCTCTTCTCACTAGCATCCCTGAAAGCTTTGAGATCCTCAATTAAATCTTTGAGTACCTAGATCCTAAAAGTCAGTGACTCCTTGATCTCAACATAAGAGTCCTTGTTGGAGATGACACCGATAGATACCAAGGTGATTTTCTTCAGATCCTTCATCTCTTCTATTTGGCAAGATATTTTTTTGAACTACTAATCTCCTGAAAGATAAGAGAGACAAAGTCATCTAACTCTGCTCTTAATTTCTTCATCTTGTCCATCTTTTTTGCAACTTCTGATAGCAAGGTAACTCCCTGAGTATGAATTTTTTCAACGTAGTCCTCCAGGGCTTTTCCCTTCAAGTAAGTCTTCTCTACCTTTTGGATGACAGGGTCATCTATGGAGAAGGCCTCCAAAGTTGCCGCTTCAGGGGGGAGAGTGAACCTTCTTATTACTACCATTAGTTGCTCTGTCTTGGCCTTGTAATAATCTTTCATCTCTTTCTCTCGGTCAGATTTTTGGACCAAGATGTCCATAGCAGATTGAAGGTCACTTTTCGCACCTTCGTGAGTAACTTTTCTAAGTTTGACATGAGAGATGGAATAGCTTCTCATTTCAAAACCCTCAAGAGTTGCATCTTGTGGAGGCTTAGCAATTTCTAGAAATTTCTATCTTTTTTCTTCAACCAATTTGGAGAGGATCTTTGGCCTCTTCGAAGCCTTGGCTTTCACCGGCACTATTTTGCCAAAGTCAAAGTCATCTGGAGAAATGTCCAACTTCTTTCTTTTGGGGGTGAATGCTGACATCTAGGGTGAGAGAGAAGTACCTGTTGTGGCAATGGTTGTCTTAGCTGGTGTTACTATGGCAGCTTCTACATTGCTAGTGGTGACAGTAGTCTCAGTGGGAGTAATAGGCGAAACTATACCAATTATTGATTTTGGCTCTTAGGCAGAACTTTCTCCCAGATTGAAAGAGGGAGAAAACAAACTTGGGATGGACCCAGAGGAGCGAGGAGAACCTTCAAAAGCACCATGAGGATCACCAAATATGACTCTAGAGGGAGAGGCAGCTCCAAAAGAGGGAACAATGATCAGAGAGATAGGAGAAGAGGGTGCCACAAGAGACTAAGGTGGAGAAGGAAAAATGCTCTTGAGCAATTGTGCTTCTTCTTGTGAAGGCAGAGGTTTAGTGCTTAGCTGTCCTGTCGACCGGTCATCTATTTTTGTTAGCTGAGCTGCCTGTGTCTAAGGGCTCTGCTCTTTAGTTCCTTTAGCTACCACTTCAGGCTCTTCAGTATCCTTTGGTTTCTTAAACACAAAGATGATTCTAAGCTTGTGAGGCCTAGAAGGGGAAGGTGCATCACCTTTGTTCTTGGTTCTGTTCTTGGCCTTCTTCTTCATCTCTGCTTGGTATTCAGCCTCTGATCTCATGATAAATTCTTTCAGTTTGACTCCTCTGGCTGCTAACCAATCATTGTTGTTAGCCAATATTGGTTCAAACCTTTTTCTCTAAGAAGTTAGTTCCTTCTGAGACCACTGAGTTGGAGAAAGAGGGGAGCCAACAACCTTTTTAGCCAGGTATTTGCTATTGATGATGGTTCCATCATTGGCTAGACTGGAGGGGATCTCTACAAGCCCCAGATGTTCAATCTGGTCTAGGGTCAGCCTACAATAATCCATCTTTCTGATCTCTTTGGCCGTCCTTAGGTTGATCCATATATCTTTAATCATGGGCTCATGGAACTAACTCTTCCACCTGATTTTGTCCTTGACTCCTCTCTAATCAAATTTATCTCTTCTCTTGAACTACTTTAGGGTGACCATCTACATTTCTATTTCCATGACTTTGGTTTTGGCTGCTGTTGCAATGGAATACCTACCAATTTTGATTAGAAACTTGAAACCTGGTTTCTTCAAATCCATTTGTCTGGTATGCATGATAATTAGTTGTCGACAAAGTTCCATTAGTACCAACTTATCTGAAGGGAACCTGGGGAGCATATAGGGGTAGCCTTGGAAAAAGCCAACCTGAAGATAGTAGAAGGTGGGGAATTCCAGAAACATGCAGATGTAGTCGTTGACCATTGTCCAAGCCTCATCTGATACTCTCTTCTGCTCAAGCTAAGGGTCGAAGAGACATAGAAATGTGGTGAAGAAGGTGTCATTTACCCTTTTGAAATGATGGGTTAACCCTTGTAGTGTTAACTGGGGATAAAATGAGTATATTGGGGTTGTCTTTCTATCTCCTTCGGTTGTCAAACCTAGAAAAGTTCACATTGCGGCAGCTATGTACACAAGGTATAAAGTCATATAAAACTTATAAAAAGTTTGTACTTTGGTTAGCTACTCATGGAGAGCATTGATGATTTGCTATCCCCAAAAGATGACCTACTTGCTTTGGAGGATGATTTTAATGAATGGGTACATCCATTCATGGAATAGTGAGGAAGACGGGAGGCTTCAAACTCTACTGAGAAGGGTGATCAAGTCACCAACTTCCTCGATGAAGTCACTCCTTGAAAATTTTTACGACCATCTAGACAGGTTGGTCCTAGGGGTCTTCAGCCATTTGTAGTTCATCACTTTCTTTGCCCTCTTGGGGTCTTTGTCATATTCCTTCTGGGCATCCACGAAGTTGATCTTGGTAACTTCGGTGGTTGGAGGGCACATGAAGACTTTATTGATGAATTCAAAATCCAGCTGAATCACCACATTACTACTGACATTTGAGACCAACCTGGTCTCTTTATTGTAAAAGTGGGCACATTGAAGGATGAACTCTGTATGATGTGCTGCTACTGGAAAAGCGGCCACCAGGTGGATGTTACTCTCAACTATTCTCTTTATCCCAGTGCTTGGGTTCATCACCTTCATTTGGGTTATGAACTCTGCCATGTCCACATGGCCAATTTTGGTGTCTCAGATGTCATCGACATTTGAGGAGATCAAAGTGAGCGAGAAGACGGCCTAGTATTTATACTTCATGGTCTTCACCTTTTTTAGAGATGCTTCAGACATGGGAATTAGCTTTAGTCAAACAGGTGTCAATGAGCAAGAGTTATCTGAAGGTACTAAAAACATGATCACAAAATTAGGGGAGAGTGGATTAATAAGGGAAAATGTATTTTAAGTGATCTTGGTCAATGGAGGTTACTTAAAAAGGCCAAGTCAGAAAAAGGGGTGGAAAATGAGGAAGGGAAAGAAAGGGAAAAGACGAAAATTCCTCCAGAGTTAAAAAAAATTGGAGGAATGCATGGGCGACAAAATTTGCTACCCCTACATGTTGGAGTGAAAGAGTGCAAGGGTGGAAAAATTCACCACCCTTGTAGGGATGGAAAAGTGAGAGTAGGGGCAGTGAAAATTGCTACCCCTACACACTAAACATGCTTCGATGGTGAATTTCACCACTGATGCATGTCTAGTAAAGAGTGTGCACAGGCGGTGAAATTCACCACTCATGCATGAATGAGTGAGTGCGGGTGGCAAAATTTGTCACCCGTGAAAGTGAAGAACGGGGGTGGGGGGAAGCTGAGACATAGGGGCAGCAAAAATTGCCGCCCTTACGGGTTTGAACAAGACTTCAGGCAACGAGGAGGGACGGCATTTTTAGCCATCCCCAATAGGTAGAAAGCCTCCACATGATCCTAAAAATGATAAAGAAACTGAGGAAGAATAAGAAAAACAAATGTAAAAAACAAGACCCACCTGGAAAGCTGTGTGCACCACAAGCTCAAATCTGTGAAATCACGTTTCAAATTGCTTGTCAAATGGTCTAGACACAGAAGGCAAGAGGAGAGGAGGAAGTAATGAGAATAACTAGGGTTCAAATCAATTTATATGGGGTGAAAAACAACTCCAACAACCCACCACGCATGGCAATAAATGTTGCGCATGGAAACTGAGGCATGCTTGGGTGGCAAAATTTGCCGCTCTTGCAAGAAGAGGAAGAAAAGACCAACTTAGAAAGAGGCAGTCTGGGGAGGGAGTTTCTTGGTCGCAACGAGACTGTAATCACTCTCATGTTCTTAGGCCAAGATGAGAATGAATTCAAAACCTGTCTCAAAAATAAACTTAGAGAGATAAAAGATGAAATGGATAAGTTTCGTAGGGGGTTGTTCCCAAAAATGGGCTAAGCTAATTTTGGAAACAACAGCTGGCTCCTATTGGAGAACTTCTGTTAATCAAATTGATCATGGAGAGTAGAAACCAGTCTCTAAGTGCCTTCATCCAAGCCATTGGGCTACGGAGTCAAGCTAAAATAAAAAAAATAGACAAAACATAAAAACTATACATATATATAAATAGACTTATCCAAGCCTCAAAGATTGAATAGCTTCAGATGTTACCCGATGTGAGGTAGTGCAAATGGTGTTCCATCTTGGTACTCCAGAAAGAAACTAGCCTTGCCACAGAGCTGTCAAATGGTGAACGGGCCTCTCCATAGGGAGTCAAATTTGCCGTGCATCCCTTTTGGTTCTCGCCTCTTATCCCACAACAAAACTTGATCTCTGACTTGAAATTTGCGGACCTTAGCTTTTTTATCAAAGAGTGCCTTCACCCAGTTTTGATGTTTTGTAATTCAATCCACTACCATGGCTCAATGCTCATTCAACTCATTCAGACACATGATTCTTTTGTTGATTGAGCTCTCGAAGGTTGAGTCTTTGATTGCTTTAGTTAACTTGAGCACTGGTAGTTCAAGGGTGATGGAGATTTCTGCATTTAATCCATATAGAAGCTGGAAAGGTGACATACCTATGCCCTTTTAGGTGTTATCTTATCTGCCCATCAAGAATCATACAATGCTTTGTGCCATGTTCTCTGATTATCGTCTACCAATGTTCTGATAATAGTGACCAGGATTTTGTTACTCGATTCTACTTGGCCATTTCCTTGAGGGAAATAATTTGAAGTGTCGGATAGGGTAATTCCATAATAGAAACAAAATTGAGTAATTTCATGTGATGAAAAATAGGCCACATTATCTGTTATGATCTTTAGTGGGACCCCAAACCTGGAGATGATATTTTCTTTGAGAAAGCTGCATATCACTTCAGATGTAGGGTGCTTGGTTGGGATAGCCTCCACCCACTTAGTGAAGTAATCCATTGTCATGAGGACATAATCATGTATGGCACTTGAATATGGGTTGAATACACCAATGAAGTCAATACCCCACTGCTGAAATGGTTCTTCGATCACTATTGGCTTGAGAGGTAAAGCAGGCAGCTTAGGCTTTCCAACAAATTGCTGACACAATTCGCACCTATGCACCCACTTGTAGGCATCTTGGAATAGCGTCGGCCATTAATACCTTGCTCATAGAATTTTGTGCACTGTCATCAGTGCAAAAAAATGTCCTCCACAGGCTAGATTGTGGAAAGATTCTAAGAGTCTTTCTTGTTGTGCCTTGTCAACACAATGAAGAAATGCCCCATCCAAATTTCTCTTGTAAAGACCGTTGTCCCAAAGGACATAACCAACTACTTTTAACTTAACATTTTGTTTCTCTTTGAAAGAAAGATGAGTGGGATACTCACCATATGTCAGAAAATGAGTAATGTTAGAATACCACTCATTAGTAGTTACAACAAAGAGGACCGTAGGGATGCTTTCGATCAATACTCTTTCACTTTTTGCTTTACCTAGAATGTTGTCGGCAATCAACTGGCAAAGACCCTTTCCCTATACGAGCTTGGTTGGTTTGATGTCTAGATCAAACTCCTGAGTCTTGGCAATCCAGTTACCTCTCTTTGTACTGAACTCTTGCTGAGTCAAAATAGATTTTACTGTTGTGTCTGGTATAAAAACTTTGGTGTGAGAGTTTAGGATATAAAACCTGAAGTGTTTGACCGCTTTGACCACTGTGTATGCATGCTTCTCCATAAGGGAATATTTTAGATCATGATCTTTAAGTGGACAACTCATGAAAGAGATAGGGGATTCTACACCTTCTAGATTCTATTGGACCAAAATGGCTGATAGCGTATGTTCGGAGGCATAACTATATATTTTGAAACTTTTAGTATAATCTGGACAAACCAAGATTGGTGCACGGGTGATTGCTTCCTTAATTTCTTTGAACGCTAATTTGCCTTCAGCAGTCCACCTAAATGTAGCATTACCCTTCATCATGTTGATAATGTGATGGGTTTTCTCAGTAAACTCAAGAATAAACCTTTAGAGAAAATTTAGCTTTCCAAAGAAAGAGTGAACTGTGGTCTTGCTAGTAGGTAGAGTAAGTTCTTGGATGGACTTGACTCTATCTGAATCAATTTTAATACCTTCACAGGTCACAATGTGTCTGAGAAGTTTCCCTTCAGTTACTTCAAAAATAGATTTCTTTGGGTTTAAAGAAATACCATTTTGACGACAACGTTCCAGTATCTTTTGCAAATGGTGAACATGTTCAGAACGATGTTTTGAAAACACTATCAAATCATCCAAGTATACTACAATGAATTTTTCCATCTCATCTTTGAAAGTGAGATCCATCACCCTTTGAAATGTGGTGCTAGCATTTATCAAACCAAATGGCATTCTTTGATAAGCGAATGTGCCCCAAGGTGTGGTGAACGTTGTCTTATGCTGATCTGCTTTTCTGACTTTGACTTGATTGTACCCCGAAAAATTGTCTAGCATTGATAACATTTTTGAACCTATTACCGTCTGCAGAACTTGATCCATGATGGGAAGAGGGTAGTTATCTTTTAAAGACAACTGATTTAAGTTTTTGAAATCCACACAGATTTGAATTTCACCATTCTTCATCCTGACAGGCACTATATTGGCAATCCATGTTGAGTGATGGATTGGGAAAATTATTCGATCGTTAAGCATCTTTTGTATCTTAGCTAAAATGGTACCTGAGATTTTTGGGTTATATTGCCTAGATTTTTGCTTGTAAGGTACAGAGTTGGCCTTCAGAGGAATGTGGTGATGAATTTCATTTGGCCTGAGTGATTTTAGATCATCGTAGGAATAGGCCAATACATCTATATATTGGCGAAGTAAACTAGCAAGCTTAAGTCTCTCTTCAGGAGTGCAACATTTTCCAATGTTTGCCATTTTAGGATCTTGCTTGGTTCCCAAGTTTACCTGATTAGAATCTTGAGAGGATTTTGAATCCGTTCACTGTTGCTTAATAAACCTATCATGGTTATCAAACAACTTCTCTAGTGAAACTAGGCCTATGAGAATCTTATTCCCCCTAAGCTATAGGAAATCCTCACCTGTATTCATATTTGACTCAGGAGTTGCTTCACATTCTCAGAGTTCACTACCTTCAAAACGTAGTTGTTCAAAACTATCTTTTTGCTCCAAGAAGGTGATGATTTAATCATCATTGTTAAATACCTACCAATGGCTGGCATTATCAAGTACACTTGGCAAAAAGACCAGCTCAATAGTGTACTTGTCTTCCTTAAAGTCTAGGTGAGGGATTAAGAGGGTAGCAAAGATGGCCAATGCATCCGCTCAGTCATTGAATTCCCTTGGAATGGTGGAGATGTTGAAATCGTCAAAATTTTCAATCTAATCCCAGACCAAATTGTGATAGTGGCATAACCTTTCATTTTTCATCTGATAAAGGTTTCTCACTTGGCAGACTATCAACTCAGCGTCCCCTTTAACATGGAGTAGCCTAATGCCTTTTTCTTTAGCAGCCTATAGTCTGAGCAACAGGGACTCGTACTCAGTCATTTTATTGGTATTGTTAAACTATAATTTTTAGGATAGAGAAATAATGTCTCTCTGAGGAGATACCAACACAACCCTGGCTCCCGAACCAGTAGAAGAGTAGCTGCCATCAAATTCTAAGGTCCATACCTTGTTAGACATTACCTTTTTTTTGAAAACTCCTTTGTTTGGGGAAGAGGTTTTTCCATGTGTTCATTTTGATTTGCTGATTCTCCTTCTGTGTTAGTTGAACACAATCTCAAGTCATCACCCGTAAGAGTTTTATTAGATGTCCCATGGAACTCATCCGTAGACAAGAAGTAGTTGCCCATTCCTGAGGACTCAAATAAAATTTGGGCTTCTAGTGCTGACGATCGGGTAACTATATACCTTGCTTCTTTTTCAAGAAGCAACTTCTTCATGATACTTTAGATTGAGATTCTTGCTTCTGACAAGTCCATACTTAGCTCACCTCCAACATCTTTGCAAAAATTTTGCCCAAGCAGGATGCTGTAAGATGCTGGAACATCGGCCACTAAAACTGTCATTTTTATCTACTTCTCTGGAAAATCTGTGAAGGCATATTGAGCATCTTTTATTTGACCAAGGAGAGGAACTTGCTTATTTTCCATGGAAAAACACCTCCCAAATTTTTTGGTCAAAGTTAGGCCAAGAGAATCTGCCACCTTGGCAAGCATGACGTTATCTGAGGCTCCATAGTCTATAATGCAATTACTCAGTTTATAACCATTTATAAGTAGGGAAACATAGAAAGGTTTTATTTTCCCAGGAGCAACAGGAGGAGTCACAACAAGATTGTTTTGGGCTGGTTTATCTTTAGGGGGATCATGAACGGCCTTCAAAGAATCTTGTCCTACGGGGATGGCTTTGTTTTTTACATATTTTGCTAACCTATCAAATTGTTCTGTGTTAGCCCTCAAATATTCAATATCTATCATTTGAATTTTAGTTTTTCTAGCATGATCAATTATATCAAATAATTGAAAAGAACTTGAGACAGAGGAAGAGAGTCCATCATCTAGAATTTTTATAGGTATAACAGTAGTCCAAGCAACAAAAGTGGAAGGGACGGCATGGTTAGAGGAACTTACTTTTTTATGAATCACCTGATCTTTTGGTTGTGGAGGCAATGGAGTCCCATGTTTAGTGATGGAAACCACTGGCTGGGGCTCCTCCTCTACCTTTCCTTTGTCAGTCTAAGAAGTTGACTAATTTTGAGATCTGGTGAAAACAACGTAAGATCCAATTTAAACCCTCCCCTTTACTTCCAGCTTCGTCTTGGTAATCTAGAAAACTGATATTGGAGTCACCAGCTAATTCTTATTCTTGCTCATCAAAGAGATTAGCATCTTCTTGTTGGTCCAATTGAGGTTGGAAAGAATAGTCGTGTTCAACCTCTAGGTAGCCAACCACTGAATTGGCAGGTGCTGCTTCAATGGCCAATTTCCTCGGAGAGGGAGGCAGGTGATTTGGTTGCCCTTGGTTCTGGGTAGCATTACCCTGATATTGCTGATTTTGGAATGTTCTCTTGGGCATATCTCGATAGGTAGGAGCAGACGTACCTTGGGCTATTTACCTCTTCAAAGCTATTAGTTCATTTGTCAATTTTTGTACCGTAGGATCTGTAGTGCCTAAAGAAGAACTTTCAGCAGATGAAGATAATTTATTTTTACTAGGGTCTTTTCTGATCTTTCCCACTAGAATAAGATCATCTTCAATATCAGTAGCCAAATCTTGAGCTAGGGCTAGATCCATAGGGCCAACTCATCTCAATAGAAAACTTACTTCAGGAAGCTACAAATTTATGAAAAAGCATTTGAGATTCTCTAGCGTAGGCTGAGCCACAGTTGGGATCCAGTTTCTCAACTTATTGAATTTAGCTATGAAATCTCTCATAGGTTCCTGAGATTCTTTTTTCATCTGTGTTAGCTGAGCTAAAAAAGCATGTGCATCCTCAGTAGGTTTAAATCTGGCTTTAAATTTGAATTTGAGCATTTCCCAGTCAGTTATTAACCTAGCTTGTAGGTGATAGAACCAATCTATGACAGCTCCTTGCAAAGTTTCCACAAAAAGTCTAACTACTACATCTTCAAATTCTACACCAATTATGCCACATGCTATGGAGAAAGTGGCAATATGCTCATCGAGATGAACCTTCTCGTCACCAAAAAACTTAAGAAATTTTTTCCTAGAACTACGAGGTAGTTCATGCAAAGGTGCAATCAAATTAAGAGGACCAAAGGAATTTCCCCACGGGCCTTGAGCCATAATGATAAGAGGATTAAATGGCAGGATAACAAACCTTGGTGGATTATTTATAGGTAGGACATGATTGATGGCAGGAAAAGAAGCTCTTCCTTGTGGGGGTGATCTGATAAGGTTAGGAGGAAGACTTCTAGATCGTTGGAGAAAAGGTGGTGGAGGGAACAGATCAAAGTTGCTCTGCTGCGCCAACTCAAACATGGGGTCAAAAATACTCTTAGATCTCTAGCTTCTAGTGTAGTGTGGAGTTTCCAAATTTCAAAATGGAAAAGGGACTAAAACTGCTTCAAGTTGAAGCTTGAGGCTTCAAAGTGCAAGTTCGTATTCCCCAATGGAGTCGCTAAAAAATTATTGGGTGAATATTTTGTCATCAAGTAACTGAAGACAAAATGGGTATATCAACCACAGCATAAGGAGATTTACACCACAAAAAGTATGAGTTTACTAGATTTGGATGAAGTAAATCTCTCCTCTCATCAAGGGGAGGTTCCCTATAAATAGTTATGCACTAGATATATGTATATAATTAAGTAGAAAATAACACATGGAGTGGTATAACAACATCTACCTCTCTTTTTTAAGAGGTAATGTATAAAAAAAGAGGGATATCCTGGTCTTTAGCTAACAACACTCCTCTTCTTTCAGGAATGGTGTCAAATGAAGAGCAAAAAATCACCTGAAGTAACAAAAACCATAAGAACAATTACGCAAGCACAAAGTCTTCCGTAGTCTCCTTCACCGATCTGAAACAAACGTAACTATAGAGTGAAATGAAGCACAAAGTCTTCACCTAAAACTACAAAAGATAACTGAATCTCAAAGATAAAAGTAGCTCAAAGTCTATCCTCTACATTTTAGAAGCATTCTTAGATAATATTAATACACCCACTTTGCTTATTAAATTAGATAAACAAGAGATCATCAGGAAAGAGAACATAAGAAACTGTTTCCTAGACAACATAGATAACTTCAATACAAAGTCTAAAATAAACCTGCTTCTTTTTCATTCAACAAAATATGATTTACAAGTTTGAGCACAAAGTCTCAAAAATTGCTTCAATTTCAGCAGAGTGTTTGCTCTTAATTTTTCCAAGATATATTACAAATGAGGTCTCCACTATATATAAGGAGAAAAACCTTCAAAAACTAGAAAATAATAAAATACAAAAATATCTGTCAAAGATGACTCATCTTTGACTTTGAGATATTTTTCCAAAATATTTACATGTAATTACATTTTACAAAATTGCATGCACTTTCCACAAAAAAAAGTGCATAAGGAAAGAAGAATAAAGGAGGGGAAAAAATTAGTTCTTGCTACCAGATTTCTTCAGATGAGCATCATACATAGTAATGGATGCCTAAATTCCTATGTTGTCTGGTGCAACTGTGTTCTTAGAGATGATTCTAACTCTGATTAATGCGTCCTTCAATGCTGTGATGGCCTTAGCATGACCAGTTAACCTGGAATTTAGATTTTCCAAAGTCAACTAAGTGTCTAGAATATTATCCACAGAGGACATTGAGAAGGATTTCTCTTCAAAATCTCTTTGAAACTGTGGATCATTTCTCCTGCTGAGAGGAACTGATTTTCCTTGGAGGTTAGGTTGCAGGGCAGTTCTTCCAATTTATTGAGCAGACTTATGTCGCTCTTCTCACCAGCATTGCTGAAAGCTTTGAGATCCTCAATTAAATCTTTGAGTACCTGAATCTTAAAAGTCAACAAATCCTTGATCTCAACATAAGAGTCCTTGTTGGAGATGACACCGATAGATACCAAGGTGCTTTTCTTCAGATCCTTCATCTCCTTCCATTTGACAAGATATTTTTCTGAACTACTAATCTCCTGAGAGATAAGAGAGACAAAGTCATCTAACTTTACTCTTAATTTCTTCATCTTGTCCATCTTTTTTGCAACTTCTGATAGCAAGGTAACTCCCTGAGTATGCATTTTTTCAACGTAGTCCTCCAGGACTTTTCCCTTCAAGTAAGTCTTCTCTGCCTTTTGGATGACAGGGTCATCTATAGAGAAGGCCTCTGGAGCTGCCACTTTAGGGGGAGAGTGAACCTTCTTATTACTACCATTAGCTGCTCTATCTTGGCCTTGTAATAATCTTTTATCTCTTTTTCTCGGTCAAATTTTTGGACCACGATGTCTATAGCAGACTGAAGGTCACTTTTCGCACCTTCGTGAGTAACTTTGCCAAGTTCAACATGAGAGATGGAATAGCTTCTCATTTAGAAACCCTCAAGGGTTACATCCTGTGGAGGCTTAGCAATTTCTAGAAAATTTTGTCCTTTTTCTTTGACTAATTTGGAGAGGATCTTTGGCCGCTTCGAAGCCTTGGCTTTCACCGGCACTATTTTGCCAAAGTCGAAGTCATCTAGAGAAATGTCCAACTTCTTTCTTTTGGGGGTGAATGCTAACATCCAAGGTGGGAGAGAAGTACCTATTGTGGCAATGGTTGTCTCAACTGGTGTTACTATGGTAGCTTCTACACTACTAGTGGTGACAATAGTCATAGTGGGAGTAATAGGCAAAACTATACCATTTACTAATTCTAGCTCTTGGGCAGAACTTTCCCCTAGATTGAAAGAGGGAGAAGACAAACTTGGGATGGACCTAGAGGAGCGAGGAGAACCTTTAGAAGCGCCATGAGGGTTGCCAAATATGACTCTAGAGGGAGAGGTGGCTCCAGAAGAGGGAACACTGATTGAATAGATAGGAGAAGATGGTGCCACAGGAGACTGAGGTGGAGAAAGAGAGATGCTCTTGAGCAGTTGTGCTTCTTCTTGTGAAGGTAGAGGTTTAGTGCTTGGCTATCCTATTAGCCAATCATCTATTTCCATTAGCTGAGCTACCTATGTCTGAGGGCTCTGCTCTTTAGTTCCTTTAGCTGCCGCTTCAGGCTCTTCAGTAGCCTTTGGTTTCTTAGACACAAAAATGATTCTAGGCTTGTGAGGCCTAGAAGGGGAAGGTGCATCACCTTTGTTCTTGGTTCTATTCTTGGCCTTCTTCTTCATCTCTGCTTGGTATTCAGCCTCTGATCTCATGATAAATTCTTTCAGTTTGATTCCTCTGGCTACTAACCAATCATTGGTGTTAGCCAATATTGGTTCAAACCTTTTTCTCAGAGAATTTAGTTCCTTCTGAGACCATTGAGTTGGAGGAAGAGGGGAGCCAGCAACCTTTTTAGCTAGGTATTTGCTATTGATGATGTTTCTATCGTCAGCTAGACTAGAGGGGATCTCTGTAAGCCCCAGATATTCAATCTGGTCTAGGGTCAGCCTGCAATAATCCATCTTTCTGATCTCTTCAGCCATCCTCAAGTCGATCCAGATATCTTCAATCATGGGCTCATGAAACTAGGTCTTCTGCCTGATTTTGTCCTTGACTCCCCTGTAATCAAATTTATCTCTTCTCTTAAACTACTTTAGGGTGACCATCTAAATTTTTGTTTCCATGACTTTGGCTTTGGCTGCTGTTGCAATGAAATACCTACCAATTTCGATTGGAAACCTAAAACCTGGTTTCTTTAGCTCCATTTGTCTGGTATGCATGACAATCAATTGTCAACAAAGTTCCATTAGTACCAACTTATTTGAAGGGAACCTGGGGAGCATATAGGGGTAGCCTTAGAAAAAGCCAACCCAAAGATAGCAGAAGGTGGGGAATTTCAGGAACATGCAGCCGTAGTCATTGACCACTGTCTAAGCCTTGTCTGATACTCTCTTCTACTCAAGCTGAGGGTCGAAGAGACATAAAAATGCAGTGAAGAAGGCATCATTTACCATTTTGAAATGATGAGTTGACCCTTGTAGTGTCAACTAGGGATAAAATGAGTATACTGGGTTTGTCTTTCTATCCCCTTCGATTGTCAAACCCAAAAAAGTTTGCATTGCGGCAGCTATGTACACAAGGTATGAAGTCATATAAAACTTGTAAGAAGTTTGTACCTTAGCTACTCATGGAGAGCGTTGTTGATTTTCTCTCCCCAAAAGATGACCTGCTTGCCTTGGAAGATGATTTTAATGAATGGGTACATCCATTCATGGAACAGTGAGGAAGATGGGAGGCCTCGAACTCTACTGAGAAGGGTGATCAAGTCACCAACTTCCTTGATGAAGTCACTCCACGAAAAATTCTATGGTCATCTGGATAGGTTGGTCTTGGGGGTCTTCAACCATTTGTAGTTCATCACTTTCTTTTCCCTCTCAGGGTTTTTGTTGTATTCCTTCTAAGTGTCCACAAAGTCGGTCTTGGTCACTTCGGTGGCTGGAGGGCACATGAAGACTTTGTCGATGAATTCAGAATCTAGCTGAATCACCACATTGCTACTAGCATCTGAGACCAACCTGGTCTCTTTATTTTAAAAGTAGGCACATTGAAGGATGAACTCTGTATAATGTGTTGCTACTGGAAAAGCAGCCACCAGGTGGATGTTACTCTCGATGATTCTCTTTATCCCAGTGCTTGGGTTTGTCACCTTCATTCGGGTTATGAACTTGGCCATGCCCACGTGGCCAATTTCGGTGTCCCAAATTTCATTGATATTTTAGGAGATCAAAGGGAGTGGGAAGATGCCCTGGTATTTATACTTCATGGTCTTTGCCTTTTTTGGAGATGCTTCAGACATGGGAACTAGCTTTGGTCAGACAGGTGTCGATGAGCAAGAGTTCTCTGAAGGTACTGCAAACATGATCATGAAATTAGGGGAGAGTGGATGGATTGGGGAAAATGAATTTTATGTGATCTTGGTCAATGGAATTCACTTAAAAAGGCCATGTTAGAAAAAGGGGCAAAAAATGAGGAAGAAATGGAAAGAAAGGGAAAAGACAAAAATTCCTCCAGAGTTGAAAAAATTTGGAGGAATGCATGGGTGGAAAAATTTTCTGCCCCTGCATGTTGGAGTGAAAGAGTGCAAGGGTGGCAAAATTCACTGCCCCTATAGGGATGGAAAAGTGAGAGTATGGGCAACAAAAATCACTGCCCCTGCACATTGAACATGCTTCAGCGGCAAATTTTGCCACCGATGCGTGTCTGGTAAAGAGCATGCATGGGTGGTGAAATTCATCACTCATGCATGAATGAGTGATTGTAGGTGGCAAAATTCATCACCCATGAAATTGAAGAATGGGGGCAGGGGGAAGCTGAGACACAGGGGCGGTGGAAATCACCGCACTTGCAGGTTTGAACAAGACCATGGGCAACAGGGAGGGATGGCATTTTTAGCCATCCGCAACAGGTATAAATCCTCCACATCATCCTAAAAATGATAAAGAAACTAAGGAAGAACAAGAAAAACAAATGTAAAAAATAAGACCCACTTGGAAAGCCACGCGCACCACAAGCTTGAATCTGTAAAATCATGCTTCAAATCGCTCGTTAGATGGTCTAGGCGTAAAAGGTAGGAGGAGAGGAGGAAGTAATGAGAAGAAATGGGGTTCAAATCAGTTTATATGGGGTGAAAAACAACCCCAACAACCCGCTGTGCATGGCAATAAATGCTGTGCACGAAAACTGAGGCATGCTTGGGCGGCAAAATTTGCCGCTCTTACAAGAAAAGGAAGAAAAGACCAACTCAGGAAGAGGCAGTCTGGGGAGGGATTTTCTTGGTCGCAACGATACCGTAATCACTCTCACGTTCTTAGTCCAAGATGAGAACAAAATTAAAACCCGTATTGAAAACAAACTTAGAGAGACAAAAGACGAAACAAACAAGTTTCGTAGGGGGTTATTCCCAAAAATGGGCTAAGCTGATTTTGGAAACAACAAATTAAATAGAACATTTAATAATTTTATCCTCCTATGGAAATTAAAATATATAATAATTAATTTTATAAAACAAGTAAATCAATCCCACTTTTTATAAACATGGAATTTGACATGAAAAATTATTAAATAAGCATTTAATAATATTCACACACATGACATGTAAATAAAAAATTTATTGCCCACATCCTTAGAGCTTTCTAAGCCCCTAAAACATACCATCATGGTAATATGATATCCCTAAAGGGATCCACACTCAAGAACAAAGACCTTCTCAGAGTGTGAGATGTGTTTCAAGTGTTTTATAATCTAAAACAAGGCATTTGGATTCATTTTTTTAGGTTCTTCTCCATCAGATTAATACCAAGATTTTAGGAAGGGTTTTATCTAGCTAACATTGTTATGGTTTGTTCATAAAGAACATATCCATAACCCTTCAACTAACCCCACAAATATTGAGAAAGGGGAGCCTAATAATCACCCCAATAACCATGTGGACCCATGCAACTACTCTTGCAAGTACCAAGTATAAAACTATGCTCTCTTGAGCTCTTTTACTATGAAAAATAGGGTATTTGAGGTGGTTGGTCTCTTAGTGATGATTCATAGAGCTAAGAGGTTTGGTGAGTGAAAAAATTCTAGGAGTATAAATTCAAAAACCCCTTCCAACTACCACAAACTTCTTAGGATCCCATGCAAAACTTCATCCAAGTTTTGAGTATAAAACTTATACCTTTTTTAGTCCCTCTTAAGTAAATAATGATTTTGACTACGTTTTTTCCTTGAAAATTATTCATACTATAGGTGTTAGCTTAGGTGTTATAAAACTATAGGTGTTAGCTTAGGGTTTGCCTGGGCTATAAGTGTGTACTTTTTTTCTTGTTAGCACCTTGAATTATCTTTGAGTGATGGAAAAATGATGTATATGGTCATTTTACTTGCATATAAACATATAGTATTCCACCCAAATAATCTTTCACCTAGCTGTGTAATCACAACTTTGATTTTTCATAACTAGCTTGTAGGTCAATTTGGGTCCACTTCTTTAGTTTTCATGACCATTATGTGAGTGTAATGTGAAATTTGGATCTAATTGAATAGACCTTATTTTTTTTTAAGTATCTTATATGTATCCTTAGGTTCCATTTATATTTATCTGACTAGAAACACACATTGGGGAGAATGCTTTAGAGGGGTCTTAAGAAGGTCATTTGGTGTGAAAACCTCAAGAAGAGAATGAACATTCTTTCTGGTCTAGTTTAATCTTTATTTCCTCCCCAAATCCTCCCTAACTCTCTTTTATGGCTTCAATGTATCTCAAACCCAAATGACACCTTCTATTGTAAATAGGCCTATATTTGGCCAACTGACTGTCTACAAAGTTGAAGTAAGTTGGTATTGATCACTCTCTCTTGACCTTTCTTGATGTTTCTTTTGACTTCATGCATATTTTACATTCACTTAAGCCTCAAACTCGCTATTGAATATTTCTCTCTTCTCTCAAGTATGAAGACCAATCTTGAAGCCTTAAGCAGTCATGTATGTGTATTATCCTATATGTGTATTTTGGTGACTTAGACATTAGATGTGAAGTCATGATTTTATAACAATACTTAAACATCTAATATGTTTAAAACTTATGCTTACCATAATCCTTAAACCTTCACAATCACTCACCTTAATTTGTTTTCAATAATTACATACCAAAAGTAGACCTACAAGTCTATAGATCTGTAGGTTTGCATTCTCATGATCGTACATCTCCTTTGGTGAAAATAAGATCCTTAAAACCTAAAATCATAATTACATATATATTTTTCATTTAACATGACTCTCACTCTTCTTTTGATAATGCACTACAATACTACCTTCAATCACCTTCAAATAAGTAATCTATACTCAGTTTAAAAGGGTTAGGAGTATGAACATTACTTAAAAGACTATGTGTGGAGTAACCAAATGTTTAGGGAGTCTTGTATGGATAATAAGATTAAAAACCCATACAAACTTATTTTTATGTATTAACCTTGAATAATCTTCAAAACATAGAGGTAACAATACATGACTTTCAACTTGCCAACAACCATATGGAGTTTTATGCCTATTCCTTAATGTCAAATGTGCCCTTGTTGGTGGATGAATGTACAAAATGCATGTGTAAACATTTGAGGGTACTTATAAAACACTCTCATGCTTTAATACATTTATTTTAAAAAAAAAGGATTGCCCAAAATTAAGCCATTAGAGTTTTACAAGGGTTTAAGACCACCTAGGGGTCTTAGTGATTATTCATAAGGCCCAGGCCTTTAATATGCAAACCAAACCACTAATTGTAATTCCACTAGGGACTCAACCTCTAGATAAGATCTTGGGCTCTGAATCCCTCTATATAGACCATACCATCCAACTCAAATTGGCCCTTATGAGCTTATTGAGGGCTTGATGGAGATCTTGCTTCCAGTTCTACCTTTCTTTGCTCATTTGAGACATGGATTCTTTCCCATGATGCCTAAAATGGATCCAAAATTATATTTATGACCTCCTTTGACTCTACCCTAACTGTATAAGTTTGTACAAGCCTTGAAAACACCTATAAACCTCATTTTTAAATATTTTTTCATGATAGACCTTGGAAACCCATTGAAGGATAAGAAGAGGGAAAAGAGAAATGAAATACACTTTCAAACTAGGTGGTATGGATGGAGGGAAGTTTAGAGGTTATTTATCAAGCATGTGGGGGGGTCTTTATGGTGAATAAATGATATTTAACTCCTCAAAAGTCTTCTTTTTACATATAAGACCACTTTATTATGACATGTAATGGTTATGATACCTTTGAAAACTCCTCATTTCAATGTGACACCTTCTTCAAAGTATTATGATATAAATTTTAACCCATATGGCATATTTGAAAGGGTGTTTGATAGCTTGGAGGGCTAATTGGAGTTTGAAACATACTTGTCAAATATAGCATAGACAAAAACCTTGGATACATCATTAGGCCTCATGTCAAGACTCAAACATGACTTGGCTACTTTACACATCATTTTAACAAGGTCCCTCTTGAATAAGTGGCTAAAACAAGTAGAAATATAATAAGAACAAGAAACCTTAACTTCTCTAAATACCTTAATTTCTAATAAAATACCTTAACTTTATCAAACAAGGTATAGGTCACTTTATAGTCTTCAAAGACACTTGACACCCTTCAATTCAACCCAAGACAACCTATGAAGAACTAAAACATCACCCAATGACTCACAAGATACTATCACATGATGATTCCTTAATCAACCCCTATACCTCATATAATGAAACCTTAAATAATGCTAGAAGGCTTTAAAAAAACCTTTTGAAGATCATGATAAGATTTAGGAAGCCTCATGTAATCTTGAAGGGGGTATCATGGGAAAGTTTATAAATATATGGATTGATATTTGGCCTGGGAGGCCAAATTATTAATTATAGGTACACACTACGTCAATATTTTAACACCTTGTCATAAGATAAAAAAGAACAAAAAAAGGATGAAGAAAATGGAGATGCACAAGATTTATTCTATATTCAAAGTGCCGTATACCCAAGCATTTGTCCAATAATTGAAGGATGAAAGAATTCTTATGAGGCATGGAATACCTTGGATAATTCATATCAAAGATCTATTAATGTAAGAGACATAAAAATATAAACCCTTAAAATACATTTTGAGAAATTGATAATATCAAATTCTGAAGGAATTGGAGATTATTGCATAAGGCTAAATGATTTAGTATATAGAATGAGGGTTTATGGAGAAACTATACAATATAGTACTATAGTAAGAAATATTTTGAGATAATTAAACCAAATATGGTTACATATTTTGATCACTCTTGAAGAGTATAAATACATGAAAACTATAAGTGTTTATAAGTTAATGATTTTTATATTGTCTAATGAGGATAAGATGAGATTATATGTAGGAGATATAGAACATGGTCTAGAACAAGCACTTGAAACAAAGACATAAATTTAAAAGACCAAAGAGACAAATAAAAATAAAAATTAAATGAGTTTGTAAAAATCAAATTCAAATGAAAAATTTGAATCAAACTTCACATGTAATAGTAATAAATACTTTACTTATCATTACTACAAAAAACTAGGACACATGATAAAAGATTAGAGGATACTATCAGCTAAGAATCAAGCCAATAAAGAAAGGGAAGAGAAGAATTTTCAAGCTGAAAAAGTGAGTTTCAATAGGGATACAATTATTTTCTCACATGTTTTATCGCCATCTGTAAGACCCTGTTATGAGTCTCAAATAAATCTACATCATAGCCAAGGAAAGGGAGAGGTCCACATGTCTTTAATGAACCTGATAGAGAGCACCAAATGTCATTTTTTGATGCCTAAAGGAGAGTTTTTCATAAATTGGCTAAGGGTCCTCTCCCATTACAAATAGAACAGAGTGCTTGTCTACCTGTTACAATGAAAATGGAGGGAAATTTGGTGAGAGTTAATTTGAGTAGATGGAGCAATGCACCGAGTAGTTTTTTTTGGGGCTTCCAAGCATTAAAGATGCCATCTATTTGTCTCCTAATACTGAAGGCAAAATAGACAGTTGAGCGGCCCAGTAGGTGATGAAATTTAAAATTTAGGTGCGAAGAGAGGAACTAGTCAGGAATCGCCATGCCACAGTTAAGGGCAGCCATTCTTCTCCAGCATGGCTTTTCAAAGCATTGAATGTGCCAAAGTTCAAATTATTATTATTTATTTACATATCTGGGGCTATAAAAGAAGAATAATTATAAAATCTAAGGGGAGGGGGGAATTATCATAGTTTTAGACTATCTAAAGTTTGTGGCCAATAATATCATTTGCTCTTGTCTCAATTTTCTTGAGTTGTAAATTTTATGTAATCATGCATGTTTCTGTGCCCCTGATGTGGCTAAATGAATTGAGGAAATTTGAGTTGCATGCATTTGTTGATGTTATCTATGTTGTTTGCAAAGTAGTCTATATTGTAGATTTTCTAGTGAGATGATTGGAAATGTTATTTGCTTTTGTCTCGTTTTCTTGAGTCTGAAGATTTGCATGACTGTGCATGACTTCTATGCCTCCTATGTGATTGGAAGATTCTATTAAGAAGATTAAACACTATGCCTTTGTTGATAATTCCTGTATCTCAGCAAAAGACTCCCCTGTTGTGGCCTCTATTTTTGTTATTCTAATCTTTTACATTGATCATGCACTTGTCTGCTCTTAAATGTAATAGAATCACATAATAGTTTCATTGTGCTCAGGTTAGGATTAGGATTACTCTCAAGTGCATCACCATAGTTAGGTTTCAATTCCTACATTTTGCATTTTTATTTAGTCTCCTATCCCTTTTCCCCAACACCTAATACAAAAGAAGAGACCAACTTCTCTAAAATTTGGAGGTTGTTTTCAAGCCGCATTGTCCCACAGCTTGAAACTTCCCATTGTTGTTGATTAAGATCTAGCACAATTTTAAGACATCAACAGTCAACATTTTACTTTTTCCACCCATACAAGAGCATGTTATTATCTTTTTTATCTATCCTAACAGGTGTAGCTTCATCTTCTTAATGATTATAACCACCTTTGGGAAAATAATTTTGTTATCATACCACATTGCCACTATTAGGGTACAATGCTTATAACCACCTTTGGGAAAACCATTATATATCATCCCACTTGCATTCTTATTGACTTTGATTAATTTTTCAATATCATTTTGTTTTCACCCTATCATCTTTCCTTTCTTTGGTCCCCTCATTTCACTTCTTTCTTTTCGAGGGATTGTTTCTTGACCTACTTGTGCCAACCATTCCTTCAAGGGGGCATCATATAGTTAGTTTATCATCATTACAGTTGTAAGCATACATGACCTTTTCATTATTTTAGAAGATGTGATTATGATTATATCTTGAAATGCCTTCCTAAATATGGGAAAACCATAGACACCTAAATCTAGCCACTGATAACCTCCAATTAGGCTTTTGGCCAATTTCCACCCAAAATGTATAATTTGTCTTAAAACACTAAAACATGCTAAATGATGTGAAAATGACATATTAAAGAGACAATTTTGGCTAGGGTATCACTAAATAGGGAAATACAATTTATGGGCCAACTAACTTTGATCAGATCATTTTGAGTCAAAATGCCAATTTTGTACTTGGGTGCTTTAAATTGCTCTTTCCTATCAAATATCTTACATGAGAGATGTGCCTTTGTTATTTGTTATTAGTAACATCCTAAATGAGAATATAGTTCTAACATATATGACATTGAATTCGAATTCTGATCCAATCAAAATTTGGACCAATAACAAGGCATTTTGATCAATTTGAGTAATTTGTGCACAAAGTGCTTAATCATGATAAAGAGCTAATTAACCCAAATCAAGGCTTAATCAAGAATTCCATGGAAACTTATTGAATACTTATTTTTGAAAATGAATATTGAATATCTACATCATCAGGTGATCTCATTTTTTGGGAAGACATCCTTAGGCCATAAATGCCATAAATATCAAGATTCATGCCCTCCATGCCTCATCAATACCTTCCATGATACCCTCCATGCCTCATCAATACCTTCCATGATGCCCTCCATGCCTCTTAATTGATCTAATATCCCAATTATTTATAAGCATATTTATCAATTTTAATTGCATAATTGAATTAGTCCTCAACCACACATCTCAATCTCAGGATGGATGGTTTAGGTTGATTCTAGACATTCTAAAAAATCTATAAATAGAGAGGACATGAATATCATTTCTAAGCTATTTTGGTGCAAAGTTATAATGCATAAATATCTTAAAGAAGCTATTGAAATTAGTGTTACAATGCCAAATTTATTCCAAGCTAAGCCAAGCCACAAGCCAAAGGTGCCAAGGAGAGATGGAGGTAGTCAAACTTCCATTGCGAAGGACTTCATGAGCACAAGCCAAACAAGCCACTACAACAAGCATTTTGGAGCATTCAATGAAGGTAAAAGAGGGTTTATTTTGCATTTTAGTTGTGTGTTTTATTCATGTTTTTTAATTAATCTATCCTTAGTGTCTATGCCTAGAGATGTTATGATAGTTAGTGTGTTTCTTTCATTTTGTTTTTATTTTGGAACTAACACCATACTAACCATCCTCTCTTGAGTCAAATTCCTAGATCACAATAGTGGCTTCTTGCATGATGACCAAAAATTTATTAATTAGTGTTAGTGGTACTCTTAGTTATATCTTGAATTTACCTCTATCTAATTTAAGTTGTATTATAATATAATTTTATAAGTGACTATAGATTACTTAGTTTTTAATTAAATTTTATTTTATTTTATTCTTTTCTTGAGATAACTTATTATGCAAGTTATCATGTAAAAGTCTTGTTTTAAGACTTATTTATTTAACAAAGTTGCACAATAGAAGTGTGGTGAATTAATTATAATTAATTATATTATCGTATGTTTTATATTTTATATTATTATATGTATATAATTTTTTATACCAGTAAGCATACATTTTCAAATTTGAAGCTATTTAGGACACTTTTTGATCAACAATTTCACTCACAACAGAATTAGTTTGACAACTAGTAATTCTAGGATAATTTTTTAATACATAGCTTCAATTTTAGAGAAAAACAAAGCTTATTTTGAACAATTCAATCATTAAAATCCTTCATAAGCACCAATTAGGGCATTGTGGCCAACAAGTAAAAGAACATGTTCAAATGTTCTATAAGCAAGAAAAAGAAGCAAACAAGATGCACACTTAAGTAAGATAATATAAATAGATAAAAAAATGAGATATAAATAATATAACAAGCATGTCATATTAGTCCTTGCATACATATGCTAAAAAAATTTCATGTAGAATAGCATATCAAATACACTATATAAGATAACAACATAAGTATATGAATGTATAAGATATATAAGCTCTATGAGATAATGGAAAATGATCATAAAACAATGGAACCCATGTTAGTAATGATCATATAAAAGTCTTTAACCCTAAATTATAGTTATGATGTATCTATGGTTAAGTATATATAAATAATTAAGCACAATGGTGATAAACATATCTATAGAAAGCAAGTTAATTTATAATCTTAGATAAATGAAATTATGAATTTATAATTTTGAGATATGCTCAAAATAGAAAGTAAAAATATTGATTGATATTTTAATAAATTAGGAACAATATTACTTAGTTGGTTTATGATGCACATGTAGACCTAGGTTGAAATAGGTTAGAAGTGTACTGGATTAACATATTATAACAATAATCGTATTATATAATTTTTCATTCTATGGACTTGGACACTTGCATTAGATCTAGATAATTGTATCGACACTAGGGTTTGAACTAGAAATAGGTGTCTTTCATGGAATACTAACTAGATTTTGATGTGACCAAATGGAGCCTTCTAAGTTTTATGTCACATTTCTTTTGATGTATACAGATCATGCACACAATTTATCTATCTTCATCAAATGATCAAACCCTAGCTTCCTCACCCTTGGAGTGACTGTGGGAAAATGAGTTGGTGGGAACATGGCATAGATATACCCCAAGGACCACCTATCAATGGACATTACCTACAAATTTAATACTTTGAAGAGGGTCTTAAAATTATTTAATTATCCCCTATGTGTTGGTTCATGTGTGCATAAGTATATAATGTTTGATAAGAAAGTATATACAGTGACCCAACTTGTAACTTAGAAAAAATAATGCATGGGTTTATCCTTTAGTACTTCATACCTAAAATAATATTGGTCCTATGACTAACATGGAAATAGGGATGAATAGGGTAGGTTTTATCACTTGAATTCTAGATTGAGGGTTTCTTGGCAAGATTCCTTGTGAGTTTTCAGTACTTTCTAGATGAAGAATGATAAGGATTGATATTATATATAAAAACCCATTTTGAAAATATCTTTCACTAAATCATTTAGGCTAACCGTAAGGATATGTTTCATTTTTACATTTTATGAATTTTGGTCATTGGACACTTAGTTGAAATAGTTACACTTATGTCAATGCAGGTATCTAAATGAGATGGAAGTGTTTGGGAAGATAGAAAATAAGTACAAGTCAAAAACTATAAAAGAAGGATAATGACCAAGCTTAGAGAATTTTGCACAATATATAAGGCTTTATCATTATAATAATAATGGTTAGACTAAGAGATAAGAAAATTTGTCACAACAATACAAAGGTCTTAAAGATGAAGGGTACAACCATGATAGGTATTTTCTAAATGTAAAAGACTAAGGTGTTATATAATTTAGATTTAGAGTCTAAATTTACCCCATATTTAATCTAGTAATAAAAATTCTATTTCAAAAGAAATAAAAGTGTACCTAGGTGTATATAACACACCTTGTCTTTGCATGAACCCAAATTGAGTGTTTTTGTGGTGATTAAATTGTAAATAAGAGGTTGCTACAATATATAATAAATGTATGGAATATGAAATTGAATGATTTTAAAATGATTCAAAGAAAAGAGAACAAGGTTAGGAGTACACCTATGTGTCAGTGCAATCATCTTGCCTTTTGGAAATTTGATTTAAAGATATGCTTCATTATGAAGCCTTAGAGCTGAGATTGAGACAATTTTAAAACCTATAAGTGCATACATATATAGAGATTATAGGGAAACATTCCTCAACCTTGGAGAAAAGGTGAGTTTCCACACAACCATTGATCTTATCTCAATCATGTAACTTAAGCATAATTATAACTTAGTGAGTGTGAGTGATCCAATTAAATCACACTATATATCTGGTGAGGGTGGTTGATTTAATCAATTTATCCTATAAATATAGAGAATTTATATGATTTAATAAAGTATAACTTATAAAATTTTGTAATATTGAGTGATTTAGTCACTTTAACCTTCTAAAAAGTGAACCAATTGCTGTAGTAGATTGGGAAAATAAAATTTCATTAATGTTTATCTTGGGTGTGATAACATTCCATAGTATTTTAAATATGTAAGCTGATTTTATTTTACAAATTTAGGTGACCTTTTCATGTCATATGCACCTCATATATGTTTCAAGATGAAACATGGGTATAATAATGATACCAATGTGTATAATGCTACCACAAATGTGTATCTAAATAATATAACTATGAAATTTGAATTATTTTTTAAACTATGGAGGACATGTTACCATGACATACCCTTATTAAATGTGGATATTCTAATAATTGGTGTAATTTTGGAGAAATGTTTTCTATAACATGCCCCCATTGGAATTTGACATATAAAAATGTGGAGGCCATGCCTCTATGACATGCATCCAATGATATGACCACAATTTTTAGGTTAGGGGATATATAATTTGGTATTTACCTTACTTATAAAGGATATAATAACTATATAGTCTATGTATAGATCATGTAACATATAGGAGTTACATGTCTAGGTAGATATAACAATGAGATACGTAGTATGTGATCACATCAAGTCCTAAGACGCATGATGTAAATCATGGTAATGTATAGAGACTAACAGTACAATCTCAGTAAACAATAAAGCACACATACAAGATCACACAAAATCAAATTAAAATTTAAAATAGTCCAAGGAGACATCATATAATGCACATGTTTAAATGCCATAGAATCAAAGGAACATGACTTAGTTAAATGTCCACAAATCATAGGATGAAATAATCAAATATACATATACAAAAAAATATGACATGTTAAAATATAAAATATTAAAATTCTCAAACATGTAATATAAGAGTAAACAAGGCAAGACACTCAAAAAAATGCAAAAATAAAAAGCATGGAAATAGAAGAAACTAACATAAGCATATCATATTAGTCCTTGGTTATATGTGTTAGAAAAACACATTAATTACATAGCATACCAAGTGCACTATGAAATATATAAGCATGAATAAAGGCACACAGAAGTACATAATCTCAAACATGATACTATAAAATGATCATAAAATAACGTAACCTAGGTATATAATGATAAAAGAAGTAGATGTCCCTAACATAATAATAATTTGAATATAGGGAAGGACCAAATTTTTTATGTGAATATATCATGTGCTTATGTATGCCTATATCACACTAAAAATATGTGAGTATATAGAGAGAAATGATATGATATCTACTAACATAGAACCAACAACATAGATGCTAAAGAGTTAATAAGATATGAAAATGTTGAATATTTTTTAAATTTTGTTGGTATTTGTGGAATATTTGAAAAGAAAATATTATCCTATGATCTCATCCAATGGATGCTCATAGGTATCTCCCCACTTATAACTTTGTGAAATAAACTTTTGGTACTACCAAGGAACATGTATATGTATGATATCTGGCATTATAGGATTTGTGATGTTCTAGATATGTATAATAGGTATTTTTAGTCATGATGAAAAAATATAAGGCATGGTGTATGTAAATGGAAATGCAATTGATCTATTAATCAATCCTATCTTGTAGAAGATAAATTCTACTTACACTTCCAATTGTTGATATATTAAATATTGAGGGTCATGACCAAGATGAATCTGTTAGATCTAACCAAGGGATGTCTAACCATAATAACATAACTAGAGAGGGTTACAAATCCTCTAGTCAAGAAACACCATGAAATAAACCTAGCTAGGTCTTATGTTTTCATATTTAAAAAAGTACATGCAAAGGAAAATCTAATCTAGCGCTCACCAAAGCTTGTGGAGAAAATGGGGGTTAGTAAACATAAAAGTAAACATGCATAGGTGAATCCTAATTAAGATATGTATAGGTAAATACCTAGTGCATGGAGAGAAAAATATATTCAAAATCCATTAAATATGTTACTTCTATCTACTAAAATAAAGGAGTAAAGTTAGAGATACATACCTTGAAGACAAACCTATCAAGACCCAATCTCTCCCATGGACAAAGGTGCTTTGCGATAGGTTATTGTGGTTTGTAAGAATCATTAAGATATGATAAAGCATCTAATACTTTTTCACAATACAAAATTCTTCTCCAAGTTTATATACTAAGCTATAACTCCTCAAGTAGAATGTTGGAAGAACAAATTGTAAAGAAACACAAATGAATAATTAAATCTTGATGTCTATCTAATAAATGGTGAAATGAATGTGTATATATAGTTGAATATAACTCGAAACCTTTTTGAAAATTTATCCAATAGGGTTATCCCAATTGACTCTATATCTTTATTGATAAAAATAAATTAGGTCTTAGTTTAGGTCAGATAGGGGTTGACCTAGACACTAAATGAGTTTAATCAATTAGAGTATAGGGTCAATGGGGTTGATAGTGTAACATAAACCATAAAAATGGATTTTAGGCTAAGGAAGGGGCTAATGAAGGTAGACAATGGCTAGAGGAGGGTGCAAGAGAGGAGGCAAAGCTTAGGGAAGTATTTTAAGAGATAGTTGTGTAGATAGAAAGAGGTAGAATAGGGATAACAATAATTTGAAGCACCAATAGTTTACCCACCCCTTTCCTGATGTAACTTAGAGAGATTAAGGCTTGATGGGTTTTTTCAAGAGAGAAAGCATCAGTAATTGATAAAATTTTGAAAATATTGTGTATACATATTCCCCAATCGAAGGTCATCATGTGTCACTTAGGTGCAATAGGGGATGGTTCATTGAGAAAAGAACATAGTAATACACAATGCTAAAGCTAAAAAATTACAATGTTTTAAAGCATCAAATGATTGAAAGTAAATGGATGAAAAGAAAATAACTAAAAATACAAGTAATATATGTGTACCTTGACTTACCTTTATCGTTAGATGGTTGTCTACTATGTTTATAGATTTGATTGTGGAGGGCACAAAGATTACTTTCAACAAACCCAAGGATACAAAACTAAAGATAAAAATAAACAAACACAAGAAAGCTAATATAGATGATGAGGTGTAGGTGAGATGTACTTGGACATTTGGTAAGCTGGGGTGATAAATGCTAAATTAGGACTAAATGACCAAGTCAAAATTTTTGAGTAAATTGGGTAACTGAAATGCCAAGGCTACTAAATTATTGAAAACTCAAATAAAGTAAATCTTAAGTAAGAAAGGAAAACATGCCAAATCAAACCAAGGATACATGTAAAAAAATGGTAATCAAACATGAATGTGAAAGTAGTAGCAATCCTTAATTAAACAAATTTTGGACAAACAAATGGTAAAACAACATTGATGAGTGAGCAATAACAATCCTTACTCAATCATCAATGGAAAAAGTGCATGAAAGGGAAAAAATTGGTGATTGATAAGTAATAAGCTAACCTCACTCAACAATGGAACAAGAACATGAAAATAGAAATATATTAAGGTGTCCAAAAAAATATGGAAGTACAACAATGGAAAATGGTAAAATAAACCAAATTAATTTTATAAATGTAAAGAAAAGGTGTAAATAAAGTAATCCATAGTCACTCAATCATATTGTTTTGTTTTAATGATAGATAAAAATAAAATAAAATAATGTTATCATACTTTAAGATGTGAAGAATAAGAAATATAGAAATGGGAAAATAGATTTAGAATCACACTTACCTATCAAAGGGGGAATTGAAATGGGTGGAGTGGAAAGTGAATAAAAAATTAAGGTAGAGAAACTCTTTATTGGAGTTAAGACACTCAAATTAGGTTTGTCAAAACAAGAGGACTTTAGACATTAAAGACTATAAATAACCTATAACCACACAAATCTTATGTCATTAAATAAAGTGTAAATATCATCCCCTGAAGGCTATATGCATGGCAAGTAAAATGGACATACCTTCCCACAATGTGTTACCCATTCCTCGGGACCCCTTATAAAGTTGTTGAACTATTGTGAAGATTGGGTATTTATGTGAGAAATTAGGTATTACCATAGATTTTTTAAAATTATCCTATTCTAATCTACTAGATCAACACACCCTAATGGACCTAGACTCTATCATGAGGCTAAATGTAAAATTTGATCTTTGACTAATAATAGGAGATGTGCTATTAATCATGTCTTTTGGTGTGATTTTGAATTTTTGACTTTATATGATAATTTTGGTATCATTACCTTTTATTTAAAATGATTTATATTTTAAATTTGAATGGATTTTTTTATTCCTACTCTCTACTGATTTGGGGAACTAAACATGGGTGCTAAAGATGACTATCATTTGAAAACTTTAGACATGGTTGCTAGGAAAGAGAACTTAGAGACCAAGGTGTCTAAGAGTCTTGTTAATTCAAGTGAAATAAAAGTGTTATCTTGAATTAGACCTTGTTTTATCTAGAGTGGAATGAAAGGAAAGAAAATCAAGAGGAATGAAAATGAAATAATTTTAATTACTTTAAATCATAAAAAATGTGACAAAGGTAAAAAAGGGATTCAATGATAGTGAAGTGTGACTCCTTATCATAAGAATGAGGGAAGTGTAGAAAAACATGATAAAATTTTATTGTTTTGAAAATTTTATCTACAAAAGAAGCAAAATTTAAATATGAGAACATGGGATCACTTGTAACAATTTTTTAACATTCTATAAAAAGAATATTGAATGAATTAAATATGGTAATTTTATGAGGAGGACCTGGTCCTATCCAAGGTCATACAATATAACTCATAAAAGAGAAACCTAAGAGGGTGCAAAAAATAAAATAAATGAGAAAGATAATATTTGTGAAAAAGTCTTGGTTCTATCCATGGTCTTACACTGCAACTCATAAAATAAAAAACCAAGAGGGTGCAATAAATAAAAGAAATGAGAAATATGGTATTTGTGAGGAAGGCCTAGTTTTATCCATGGTCTTACATTTAAACTCACAAAATAAAAACCCAAGAGGGTGAAAATGATTATAAAGTAACAAAATAATAAGATCAAATAAATTCATGAGCAAGACTGGGTCATATCCATGGTTTTATAATACAACTAATGAGAAAGAGAAACCAAAGGACCAAGAGAAGGAACTAAGGTTTGTGGAAAGAGGGTAATACTACATAGAGTGAGACCGGTGTGGATATCTTAAAAGATGTGTTAGAAGGATGCCATATATAAATAATTATAATAAGGAAAATATCTATGCAAAATACTTCTTTAAAAATTGTGCATTAGTGGGGTCTTAAAAAATATGGCCTTCATTAATTTGAAGGTGATAGGTGATAGGACCAAAGATGTCTTTTACTAGGTAAGGGCCCCATCATTTTTGAGTGTATTTTACTTATTTATCATGTGTGTATTCTAATTTAAGTACAAGACCACCAACATTAAAATGGTATATTTTAATTTTTTTTTTATGTTGTTTGGCAATGCGAGATTTTTATTAGCGATTGTCTTGTGAATTATAAAGATGATGTTCATCAATAAGATAAAGAGAATGAAATTAGGTTTCACATAAGTTTTCATCGAGTATGTTACCATGAAGAGAGATACAAAGAGAGGGAAGCTAAAATTCTAATGGGAGGACTGATTCAAAACCATAAACTAGGAAAAATGGGGTTGCCCTAATGGCAATGCATATGCTAGTGTGATAGGCCTAAAGAGCAGGATATAGATGAAGATGCCAATCTATGCAGGTTTCATAGATCATATTTTGGAGGATTTTATTGAGGATTTTTTTAGTGGCCTTAGATTGGCCATTGCATTATGGATGTAGGGTGTGGAAAATTTGTGATTGATTTTGAATTTAGCGCATAACTATTTCACATCTTTATTTTTAAAGTTACTGGCATTATAAAAAATGATAGTATGGTGAATTATAAAATGACAAATGAGTTGATTGAGGATGAATTTAGAAATGGTGGTTTTGGTGACATTGAAGAGAGGCATGGATTAGACCCATTTGTTAAAATACTTAACATCCATGATGATAAAGACATGCCCATCCTATGATCTAGGTATTTTGCCTATGAGATCTAAACCCCACATTGAGAATGGCTAGGGGAACTCCATAATTTGGAGCTTGGCTAGAGGCAAATGTATTAGATCATCATGACATTGGTAAGGACTACACTTTGTAGCAAATTTGATGGCATACTTTTCAAAAGTAGGCCAAAAGTAACCCATACATAAGCATTTGCATGTTATATCATGTCCACTATAGTGACCATCACAAATACCTCCATGTGCTTGTTCAAGGAGAGGATGAAAACATAATTTCATAACACATCAAAATAAGGTACCTTAAATATTATGATAATAAAGGATGTTATATGAAAATACATATCTGAAAGCTTATTTGGGAATTCAAGTCTTTTCATGTGAATTCATGTTTAGAGGATAGGTTTGATCCTCAAGAAATTTAATGATGTCTTTATACCATGGGCTTTGTCGAATGGTGACAACCCAAATATGGTAGATAAATGAATCTTATGATTGAAAGAAATATGGGGATTATATTATTTAAATAATAAAGGTATAATTAGTAAGAATTTGGTATGGATGAAAAAGAGATGCAAAATAAGTGAGTGAATCAATGATATAATTTTGATCTCGAGGGATGGGCTCAATGGTAAAATAAGTGAATTATTTGGAAAGGGTAGTGGATATTTGATGATGCACAATAATTTTTTTTGTTTTTCATTGATAATCACAATTAACCTATTGGTAAATGAGTTAGGATCCACCCAAAGTGTGTAATTATATAATGTCTAAATTGAGTGCTACTCTCATACATATGATTAATGCTTCATATTCTACCATGTCAATAATAACATCAAATATAAGGAAAAATTCCAAAGGGATAATCTTACCAAGAGGAATAGTGTGGATATAAATTACCCCATCTTCTTGAAGGCATATGGTGCCATCAAAATGAAGGGTCCAAGTGTCTCCATGTAAATTGACATTGATTTTAGGTAGTTCTTTGATAACTACTTTAGATTTATAATTATTGGGAAGGATATAGGACTCTTATAAATTACTTGCTTCAATATTAGTAATGAAATTATGGAAGTAATATTTAATAGATATATCTTGATTAAGACCTTTAATATAGAGGATATTGTCATTGAGAAGACTATCTTGAAGGTGGTCGATAATAGGCATGGGAGCTACCGAAAGTTGGTTAGTGATGATTTTTCCTTGGACAAATTTTTGTAAAATAATGCAGAGATAAAATTCCATTAAAAGGACCATCCACTTGCCAATTCTATCTTCAGGGAGAAATGATTTAGAGAATAAGTGATGGAATGTATCATAATGAAAGATAATGTAAGTTGTTTGATAAAGCATATAATGATGGATATTTTCAATGGTAAAATATATTGTGAGGCAGTCACATTCTTATTTTATATAACATTTTTCATATTCAATGAGACCTTGACTAATTTAATAGATGTCATTATCTCTTCTAGTTTCATCTTATTGGAAAAGCATTTCCCTAATTGATACAAATGTGGAAGAAGTGTATAAGATTAAAGGATAGTCATTAGAAGGTGGATGAAGGGTGGGTGGATGAAGCAAAGATTATTTCATTTTTTAAATTATTTTTGACAAGGATCCTCCATTTAAGATCATTAATTTTCTTTAGAAGATAATTAATATAATATATACGGTAAGCCATTTCAAGGATAAATCATCTTATTTCCCAAAGCTTGCTAAGGTAAGTACAACTATATAGAATGGAACAAGGGATAGGAATGTTCAATATAACAATTATCTTAGTAGGACTAACATAAATATCATGAAGAGAGACTAATATTCCTATCAATTTGTTAGATGTGATGCCAAAGACACATTTATAGGAGTTTAGTCTAACTTTATATTTGATGATGTGATCAAAGATGATAACAAGATAAATAGAATGAGTTTTGTGGCTATAATAATTTGAAATGAGTTAATCCACATAGGTTTCCAAATATTATGGATAAGGTCATGGAAAATGTGAGTCATAGCCTATTGATAGGTAGCTTCAATGTTTTTGAGGTTAAAGGACATTTTAACATAGCAATAGGTGCCCCATAACATGGTGAAATTTATCTTATGTTAATATTTGGGGGAAATGTGAATTTGATTATAATGTGAAAAACATTTATAAGGGATAAAATTTCATAACCAATAGTGGAATCAATGATGGCATCTATGGAGGGTAAAGGGAAGTTATTCTTGGGACAAGAAAGATTGAGGTTATGAAAATTGACGCAAATGCAAATGACCATGGTGAATTCATTTGAATAGGGACAATTTTTGAGACCCATTATGCATATTCCATAGGCTTGACAAATTTAGCATCGAGAAGCTTAATGATTTCTTTATGGCATAAATTGGAAACTTTGGGGGGCGGATTTCTGCTATTTTTGTTGAAATGGTTTGGTATTAGGATAGGTGATGATATTATGCACCATGAATCTAAGATCAATATCAAGAATGTATTTATAGGACTAAACAAAATCTCATGATACTTATCAAATAATAAACTAAAATTATCATGTTTAATTGGTGTAATTTCTTTGGAGATTGTGATTGGTTAAGGCTATGATGGGGTGCCATATTCAATTCTTGTGTTTTACTCAATAAGCATAACATTTCCATCATAGAAATGATATGGTGTGTTAGGAAAAGAAGAAATGAGATTTGTTTTAGGATAAATTCTAGTGATGAAGTTTTTAAAACAATGGTTTTTTTAATTTAAAACTCCCAAGTTTATGATGTTATTGAGGAAGTTGAGGTTCTCACGCATGGAACAATTCAAGAATGGCTTCATTGATAGGAAAAGTGGGAAGAGGGCCATAATAATCCACATATAATTTGAGATCAATGATTTTTTTACTATGGTGGTCTTATTTAGAATGTAGTTGGTATACATTTATGGCCTCGGCATCTAGTGTAATCTCAAGAGTAGGTAGAGCTAGAGAAGAAGGTTGATCTAATTCGATTAGTTTATCACTAAAATTATTGATAGGGAGAGGATCGAAGGTAATGACTAATTTGGTAAGAGGTGTCAAATATCTTAGAAGTTTTAGAGATGTTGGGGAGGGGGAGATTTGTTCCACCACCTAAGGGGTATCAAGGAGTGGAGAATTAGTAGGAGGTACATGACCTTCAAGTGATAACTCAAAATCTATTAAAATGGTATGAACATTGTAATTAAAATCATGTATTTGAGATATATTTTTTGATAATGTTAAACATCTAAGTCTCATGATTTAGGTTGGGCCATGATTTATTTATCATCATAAGTTGGAGAAATTATACATGCTTGTGATTTAGGAGGAATTTTGGAAGGTGAGATGCCTAAGTCATTGAATTTATGTGGATACATGATTAAAGGATCTTTTAATAATTTATCCACTCCATAATCATTGAATATGAAGTCATATTCTATGTAAGATGATTCTTGAGCATTACATGGAGAGGGAAAATTAGTGATCTCATTGATGAGAGGGATGGTGTAAACACGAGTTAATAAAGAGGAAGGTAGAAACTCTGAGGTTGAAGGAGGTATCTTGGTAGTGTTTTAGGTATTTTGCATGTAATTGGGCTCATCATCATCAAAATTAGAAAGAGTGACATATAAATATGGATTCATGTTGATGATTTAGGTTAAGAAACACAAATGGTTTTTGTAATAATGGGAATTTGATATTGAGATTTGGAAGCTAAATATGCCATGGGTTAGGATCAGCCTCATGTTCATACCTTTTTCCATTATGAAGGAACTTGATACATTGGTTGTTGAAAGAGGAGGTGGAACTCATTCTATGCATCCATGGGTGTCTGAGGAGTATGTTGTAAGATAAGGGTAAATTGAGGACCATGAGTTTAGTTCGTATAGCCATAGGTCTAATAATAAGAGGTAGAAAAATACAACCAAGTGGATTTTGATTAGTTTTTTCAAATCCATGACATTTCAAATGAGTTTGTTTGAGATGCTGTTTGTTTTAGCCAAGTTGTTGGATGAGCCATAGAGATGTCACATTAATATTGGAGCCTTCATCGACTACCACTTTATGCATGAGGGTGGTATTAATGGCTATTTTAATAAAGAGGGGTAGATCATCAACTTGAAAGAGGATCTCATTATTGATCATGTCTTCTTCAAGAAAATTTATCGAGGGTTTTGAAGGACAAATGGATTCAATGGTATGAATTTTAGTTGGTTGAGACTCATGAGAAGATGGTTCCTCTTCTAAAGGAGATGGCTCTTTAATTTATTGAAGTTTTTGCATGAGGAACTTACGATGATAATTAAAGGTACAAACTAACTCCATAAGAGTAATTTTATCAAGGCATGGAGTTGAGTTATTCTAAGAAGTTCTAATGGGTTTTGGAAGAAGAACTGACAAAAGGCTTAGAAGGTAAAATAGGTTTTGGAGGAAGATAAGTGGTTGGGGTTTCAGAAGGAGGAAATAGTTCCTCATTGGTTTCTGAAGCTAAGTGAGTAGTGGTAGTATCTTTGAGAAGTTTTTCTTCTCAATACGGTTTCTTAGGTTTGGTGATAGGATATTTATGAGCTAGTTTTTGTCAAAAATTGTCCTTAGTTATGTTGACATATTGGGAATTGGTGTAGTATTGGTCATATCCAACAAAATTGCACAAATGTCCTTATTGGCTTGTTGAGTATTAAAAGTGGAAAAATATTTTTGATTGTTAGAAGAAGAATCTTTGGGATCTTGTGATTTTTGAAAAGCATTAATGTAATCTTGACAATGGATGTGAATCATGGTGTTGTGATTGAATGAATCACCAAGAATATAAGATTTATTTTTGGTAAGCCCTCTACATATTTCATGTGAATTATCAATTTATCATGGAACAAAAACATTTAATTAGGTTGGTATCATTTCAAAGGATTATTGGGATAAGTGAATGGTTTAGAGTGTGATAAAAATTGTTTCATTTTCTTCATAGTTAATGGTGTTGTCCCCCAGAAATATCACTCATTTTTGGAACAAAATTTGAACTATTTTGGTCCTAAAGATCAAAATTGTATCTTCCTTTTTCAAAATTTATCCTGGGCATTCAAATTCCTCATTTTTCAAGCTTCTTAGAAATCTACGGACTCTGCAGGCTAGAATCTATGGACTCAGCAAGCTAGAATCTACAGAATCTGCAGTTCAAGGTTAAACGGGCTTCACAAGTTGATTTATATGAACTCTTTCAAGGTTAGAGAAAACTATGAACTTAGTTTCTATAGACTCTACAGGAAAGTTCATTTCTACAGTCAGGTTAAAAATTCTTCTACAAATAGGTTCAACACATTTGGTTCAACAGGTTTAAAAGCTCTTAACACAATTGTGAAGTTTAATCGGTAAAGTTCATCACTTTGGTTTAATCAAATGGTTCATCAGTTGGTTCAAAAGCTTCATTTGAACCATTGAACCAAAGCTTGGTTCAATGGTTGGTTCAATGATTCAGTTCACTCAATTGGTTCATCAGCTTGAACCATCGACTTGAACCATCTTGGTTCAAATCTTGGTTCATCAGCTTGGTTCAACGTTTGGTTCAAGGAAATGGTTCAATACTTTTGTTCATTTGATTGGTTTAATCAAAGGGTTCATCAGCTTGAACCATTTTGGCTGAACCAAGTGGTTCAATGTTTGGTTCAACCAAGCGATTCAATGCTTTGGTTCAATCAAACGGTTCAATCAAATAGTTTAACAGTTAGTTCATCACCTTGGTTCATTAGATCAGTTCAAAGGAGTGGTTCAACACAATAATTCAAATAAGCCTTTTGAAGGACAAGTGCCCTTGCAGAGGGCACTTGGTCGACAAAAACACCCTTTAAAAGGGTCATTTTCAAGAAAACAATTAAGGTAATTCTTTTGGATTTTTGTTTAAGGCAGTCAAAAAAGACTAAGGTAAGAAATAATTCTTTCAAAATTATTGTATAAATTAATTCCTTTAAACAAAAAGTCCAAAGGAATTTGGGAAAGCAGCTGCGGGAGGAAAACTCGAAGGATTTTTCTAAGGAAAAGTGAACAGAACAATTCCATGGACTTTTTGTCCATGAGAAATGTCCACAGCATTTTTGTCCATTGGAATTTGTTCATAGACTTTTGTCCACAGGAATTTTTCCATATAGAAATCCTGGGTAAAATGCCCATAGAGACAGTCCATAGGATAGCTGTGAGAGACTGCTGAAGATAAAAGGCCACCGAAGGACCCCGAAGGGCAGGTGCCCTTGTGAGGGACTCTCAGTTGCCAAATTGAAGGGTCACCTTCCCTTCAATAAGATGTAAAACCAAAAATCTAAAAGTTCACCTTCCCTTTGGGAGGATGAAAAATAGGAAAGCCAAAGAAGGACCAAGGGGTGATGTGCCTGAAGACATCAAATTCAAGACAATGAACTAGCTATTGAAAATGTAGTGATGGGTGCATGAACATCAATTTCAAAGCTCATAAAATAGCTATTGATCCTTGTAATCTATAGACCTGAATGCATTCACAAGCTTTAAGGCCAAGACCAGTAGGAATTGATGAAGGAACAAAATAGCAAATTAAATCCAAGACCTAATTTAATTAACCAAAAAGGGAGGAATGATGAAGAAGGATCAGATCACCAGGTGGACACTGAAAGATGCAAAATTTCAATAGCATGACTTGTTTCTCTACATTGATAAAAGCAAATGGATAAATGCCCCTAAATTCTAGCTTGTCTCCTTAACAAATTTCAATGCAACATGATGTGGTACTATTCTTGTGTCCTTCTTGAAGAGGCTATATAAGGGACTCTCTTTTATTGTAAATAGATTTCTTTTTGACAATCAGAAATGAAACTCTGCCCAAATTGAAAGGCATTACTGAGCCTTTGAGCTCAGATTGTTGATCATATTTTGTTATTAGAATAAGAAAGCAAGTGACTTTTCAGACTTTGTGCTGTAATATCTTTGGTGTTGGGGAAACTGTTCTTATGTCTTTTTCCTTGATATATTTTCTGTTCTTTTAATTCAACAAGCAAAATTAGTGAAAGTAGTCAGGAAGGTGTCCTAAAGAGTCAACTATGGAGAGACTTTGTGCCCCCATAATTTCCTTTAGTGTGTTTTCTTTTCATTTCTATGTAAAGGACCTTGGGATGACTTTGTACCCTCATTTTCCTTTGTATCTTACTCTTGAGCAATTCACGTGGAGACTTTTTGCTGCATCTCGATTTGCTGGTTACTACATCTTTGGTTACACTTTACATTTACTACTAGGAGTATTCTTGTGGTTTGTTGAGTAGTACTTCTAAAAGAAGAGTGCTTTCTATCATTTACCTTGAGTTTTTGCTTTGATCTACATGCATCATCTCTGAAAAAAGTGAGATGGATGGTTTGTCCTACCCTTGAGTATTATTTTCTATTTATATATATATATATATATATATATATATATATATATATATATATATATATATATATATATATATATATATATATATATAGCATATCCATAGGGAACCTCCCCTTGATGAGAGGAGAGATTAGTCCCCTTTTGATGTGGTAAACCTACACATTTGGATGACCAATCTTCCTACTTTGGCTAATTAGACCTATTTTTTTATCAGTATGTTGATCAACAAAATATTCAACCAATAGTTTTTGGTGACTCTGCTGGGGAATATACATAATTTTGTGCAATTTAGAACCTCAAGTTTTAGATTGAAACATCACCTATGTCTTACCCATTATCATTATAACCTTTTCCATTATAGACTCTGGCAACTCTATTTCATGTCTTACCCATTATCCATTTATAGCCTTACCATCTTCCTCCACCTCTGTTATTTTATCTGCTCTACAAAACTAGAGCTACTAGGAAAGAGTGTACAGTTTGAGGCCTCAAGCTGAAGTTGAGCCAGTCATTTTCCATTTTTGTTTTGTAATCTGGCTACTCCATCTAGATTTGTTATCTCTATTTTTCTTAATTAAATCATGGCAGTTCGAGGCCCCTGGAGTAACTCTTTTGGCCCACTCAACTTGACTCCACCTTTGCATGAACTCCCATGTAGTTTATGAAAGAATTTCCTCAAATTTTTTGGTGATGGGATAGTTCACCCTGATGAGCACATTACAGCCTTCAGCATAGCCTATGGTGTTATAGGGGTGGAATTTGAAGACATGGTAGTCAGGCTTTTTATGGAGACACTACAAGGCATTGCTGCAGACTAGTTCTACCATCTGCACTTAAAGCCAAGTTTGAAGCAAGGTTCAAGCCCATAGAAGATGCACATGCCTTGCTGGCCCAATTCACTCAGATGAAGAAAGAGCCTCATGAGCCTATGAGGGATTTCATAGCCAAATTTGACAAACTGAAGAACATAATTTTTGTAATTGCTTGACCTATAGCTGAGAGTCTCAAATGCTTCTTCATTAATTCTCAGTTACTGAAGTAAGTTTTATTTTGAGATGTGATGGTCAAATAGATCCTGCTACAGCCCAACTTTTGGCCACTGAGGTAGAAGATGATCTCATCTTAGTAGGGAAGATAAGAAGAGATCCAAACAGAGATAGATCCTCATCATCTTCTAAATATTCATCTATAGGTACCATTGATCCAATGGTGCAAAATCTGGTAAATGAATTGCTAGCCTTGAAAAGGCAAATGTCACAAAGTATGTCTTCTACTCCTCTATATAAAGATATACCAAGGAGGACATTCCATAATTAGCCATATCAAAGCAATGCTGATAGAAGTTAAGGGCAACAAAATCATCTTCCTCCCTCACAGAGGAATCCTACCCTTGAAGCACCTCCAACAAACTTGGTAGTTGGATATCTGGAAACAGAGCATGTTTCCTATTTCCAACCTAAGTTAGAGCAAGAAAATGGCATTGATCTCTTTAGGGAGGATCTACAAGAATTAGTTGGTGACTCCCACATTAGTTTCCTAAATTACCAGGATGAACCCAAAAGTGAAGGTGAAGTAATCAAAGGATCATACACCGTATTCACTAGGTCTAAGAACTAGTCAACACAACAAGCTGACAAAGAGAAGATAGAGGAGCTGCCCCAACTAGTAATTTCAATTGTTAAATAGAGAACCCCTCTTCCTTTTTAGTCAAAGGACTTGATGATTGCCAAAGAAGTAAGTACATTGAACATCTTTGCACCTTCTACTTTAGATTCGTAGATCAGTCCTCCCCCTCCCAAAAATCAAAAGGATGAACTCCCATCCTCTCTTCCAAATCCATCTCAGTCATTTGCCATGATTGATCATGTCAAGGAATCCAAAATTCAAATGACTAAGTTTGAATCCCTGCAAGCCAATCCTAAGCAATTGGACATTGATGGATAACCAGCTGCAGACCTATCTAAGGCAAAAATTATGGTTACCCAAATGTCAGCCCCTACTGCTCAAATTCTATTTGAGCCTTAAGGTAAGGGTAATTAGTTCTAGACCATAGAGGATGCTCATGTAGAGGCTGATGAAAGTCCCATAGCTGGCAATCCAAGATTTCATCCAAACAAAGCATCAGAAGAATTAGTAGGGTGCAGTACAAATCAAGAAGGATCTTCCATCTCCCATGAAGAGAAATCTGATAGAAGATCAGCTTCTAATGATGTTTGGATCTTAGAATCTGATGGCAAGGTTTCTTCCACATATGTATATGGATCTCTATTGCTTAGATTGAAAATTGCTTAGGGTGAAGAGGTTAAACTCCTTCACATCAAAGGAGATGTTGAGCTGATGGTTTATTGGGAGTTTGATGCTGACAATCAAAGCATGTGCTGGACTGGACTAGTAAAACAATAAGCTATGGTGGTGGACCATACTGTTGTATTCCAAAGTCAGCAAAAGGAACTCTTCGTAGGGAGAGCAAAGAGTTATGGTTTTTAGTTTGAAGACCACGTCCTTTCTTGGAGAAAGAAGAAGAAAAGGCCAAGAGGAAGATGTAAAAAATTGGTTTCCTAGTGGAGAGGTCCATTCACCCATCACCGTTTCTGGAGGCAAAATGGTTTCCTACTGGTTTACCAAGATGGCACACTATTTTCACTGCCTCTTAGGAAGCAACATCTGAAACACTTCAACTCTTGAAGTATCAAATCATTGCATCTGTACAAATGTATATTTGTATAGTTTTTAATTCTATTTTGTTTTGTTTGTTTTCATTTTTGATGTATTTCATTTCTAGGTAGCATGAATCCATAGCCCAATGGTACACATGAATACACTGGAGATTATGGATTCTACTCCCTTCATTTTTGGGACAACATTTAAACTATTTTGGTCCTACAGACCAAAATTGTCTCTTCCTTTTTCAAAATTTGTCTTGGGCATTCAAATTCCTCATTTTTCAAGCTTCTCAAAAATCTACGGACTCTGCAGGCTAGAATCTATGGACTCAGCAGGCTAGAATCTACGGACTCTATAGGTCAAGGTTCAATGGGCTTCACAAGTTGATTTCTAAAAATTCTTTCAAGGTTAGATAAAACTATGAACTTGGTTTCTATGGACTCTACAGGTAGGTTAATTTCTACAGTCAAGTTCAAAAGTCTTCTATAAATAGGTTCAACACATTTGGTTCAACAGGTTTAAAATCTCTCAACCAAAGTTCAATCGATAAAGTTTATCACTTTGGTTCAATCAAATAGTTCATCAGTTGGTTCAAAAGCTTCATTTGAACCATTGAACCAAAGCTTGGTTCAACAATTGGTTCAATGCTTCGATTCATTTAATTGGTTCATCAGCTTGAACCATCAGCTTGAACCATTTTGGTTCAAAGCTTGGTTCATCAACTTGGTTCAATGTTTGGTTCAACCAAGTAGTTCAATTCTTTGGTTTGTTTGCTTGGTTCAAAGACTTGGTTCAATCAAAATGTTCATCGGCTTGAACCATTTTGGTTCAACCAAGTGGTTCAATGTTTGGTTCAACCAAGCAGTTTAATGCTTTGGTTCAATCAAACGGTTCAACAGTTGGTTCATTGCCTTGGTTCATTAGCTCGATTCAAAGGAGCGGTTCAACGCAAAAATTCAAAGAAGCCTCCTGAAGGACAAGTGCCCTTATGGAGGGCACTTGGTCAACAAAAACACCCTTTGGAAGGGTCATTTTCAAGGAAACAGTTAAGGTATTTCTTTCAAATTTTTGTTTAAGGCAGTCAAAAAAGATTAAGGCAAGAAATAATTCTTTCAGACTTTTTGTCTGAAGGAATTCCTTCAGACAAAATTTTTGAAGGAATTTAAGAAAGCAGCTACGGGGGGAAAACCTGAAGGATTTTTTAAAGGCAAAGTGATCGAAACAATTTTGTGGACTTTTTGTCTGTGAGAAATGTCTACAGACTTTTTGTCTGTGAGAATTTGTCCATAGTCTTTTGTCTATGGGAATTTATCCATAGAGAAAGCTCAGGGAAAATGCCTATAGAGACAATTCACAAGAAATCCACAAGAGACTATCGAAGATAAAAGGCTGCCAAAGGACCCCAAAGGGTGGGTGCCCTTGTGGGGGACTCTCAACTGCCAAATTGAAGGGTAACCTTCCCTTCGGGAAGATGTAAAACCAGAAATTTGAAAGGTCACCTTCCCTTCAAGAGGATGCAAAATAAGAAAGTCGAAGAAGGACCAAGGGGTGATGCACTTGAAGATGTCAAATTCAAGATAGCGAACTAGCCGTTGAAAATGTAGTGACGGGCGCACAAACATCAAATTCAAAGCTCATGAAATAACTATTGATCCTTGTAATCTATAGACCCAAATGCATTCATAGGCTTTAAGGCCAAGACTAGCAGGAAGTGAGGAAGGAATAGAATAGTAAATTGAATCTAGGACTCGATTCAATTAACTAGAAAAGGAGGAATGATGAAGGATTAGATCGCCAGGTGGACATTGAAAGATGCAAACTTTCAATAGTGTGACTTGTTTCTCTACATTGATAAAAGCAAATGGGTAAATGCCCCTAAATTCTAGCTTGTCTCCTTAACAAATTTCAATGCAACATGATGTGTTACTGTTCCTGAGTCTTTCTTGAAGAGGCTATATAAGGGACTCTCTTTTATTGTAAATAGATCTCTTTTCGACAATCAAAAATGAAACTCTGCCCAAATTGAAAGGTATTACTGAGACTTTGAGCTCAGATTATTGATCATATTTTTTTATTGGAATAAGAAAGCAAGTGACTTTTCAGACTTTGTGCTGTAATATCTTTGTTGTTGGGGAAACTGTTCTTGTCTTTTTCCTTGATATATTTTCTGTTCTTTTAATCCAACAAGCAGAATTAGTGAAAGTAGTCAAGAAGGTGTCCTGAAGAGTCAACTATGGAGAGACTTTGTGCCCCCATAATTACCTTTAGTGTGCTTTATTTTCATTTCTGTGTAAAGGACCTTGGGACAACTTTTTACCCTCATTGTCCTTCGTATCTTACTCTTGAGCAATTTAGGTGGAGACTTTGTGCTACATCTCAATTTGTTGGTTACCACGTCCTTGGTTACACTTTGCATTTACTACCAGGAGTATTCTTGTGGTTTGCTGAGTAATACATTTGAAAGAAGAGGAGTGTTTTCTGTCATTTCCCTTGAGTTTTTCCTTTGATCCGCATGCATCATCTCTGAAAAAAGAGAGATGGATGGTTTGTCCTACCCTTGAGTATTATTTTTTGTTTATATATATACACATATATATAGGGAACCTCCCCTTGATGAGAGGAGAGATTATTCCCCTTTTGATGTGGTAAACCTACACATTTGGACAACCAATCTTCCTACTTTGGTTGATCAGACCTATTTTGTTTATCAGTACATTTATCAACAAAATATTCAACCAACAAATGGCATATGAGAAGATTAAGGATTCTCAACTTTGGTAACTCCTAGTTTCGGTTGAGGATATTTATAGTTATCACATTAGTTTAATGTTGAAAGTATCCTTTAATGATTTTAGTATTAGGTTTAGACTCATTAAGAAGTCTTGACACTTAGCTTGGTCAAGAGCTTCATTTATCATTTGAGGAGCAAAAGTTCAAACATTATATTGAAGTGAAGGAGTTAATGATGTTATAAAGAGTTTAAACAAATTTTCATTATCATGTTATGATTAGCCTTGTAAGCTAAATTTTTTCCATCATTTTATACAATCATGAGTTGATTCAGTGGGATATCGCTTAGCATTGATGAAATGGCTAAGGTAATTTTTGGGAAGATCATTGTGTTGAAAATATTTAACTAAAGGATTGACTAAATCCTCTAGTTACCATAAGGAATGTTGGGGAATTTTATTTTACCAATCTAATACATCATCAGTGAAATTTTAACTAAAATTTTAGTTGTGGTGAAATTATTAGTTTGGACCCACTCCTTATAAATACTTCCAAATGCTTTAAGAAAAGATGCAGGGTCTTTAGTCCCATCATATTTAATAATTTGAGATATGTTACCAATATTAATAGAAATAATGAAAGGCGCCAAAATCTCATTCTAGATGTCTTGAATAATATTATTATGAATGATAGGTTGGGGGATAACATTCCTCAAAACATATCTAATAGGTGGAGGAATAAAATTTTGATTGTTTTGAGGGAGAAAAATGGGAGGTTGAGTACCCATGTTGATCAAATGATGTTGTAGTTACATCATTGAGAGGTGTTAGATGTTTTCATTATGTTCATTTTTTACACTAGCTGTGTAATAATTTGAGTGGTATCAATTGGTGGCTGGGTGTTTATAGGATAAATGCCCAAATTGGTATTAAGGGGAGGGTTGTTAGGTGGTGGATTCCCTATGGGTTTATTAGATAGACTTGTGTTACTTTCCCCCATATTGTGGTGAGATGTTTGAAGATGGGATTTGTCTTGATAGGTATGAAAAGGATATGATCCACCAATATCATCTTGTGGAGTTATTTGAACCATGTTGCAATCTAAATATGAGGGAGGATAAGTACTCTAAGAGTAAGGATCCCCTTAGGAAGTAAAGAAAGGAATAAAAGAGCACCACACATGGTGTCTAAATAGATTAAATTTATCCAAGAAGACTCTGATAGGGGATTTAATGTTGCTTGATGAAAGAATATGAGATTAGGAAACAAGAGGGAAAAAAGGGATAGAGTTGGCTAGATAGAAAATAGAGTCAACCAATAAGTATAGAGTTGACTGGGTTGACAGAGTTTTATAAAGAAGATTCACAAAATAGAAAGATAAGAAGACACAATCAAGTTGGTTGATTTTGTGATATAAGTAATGAAATTTAAATAGGATAAAAAAATACATATTCATATGGGGAAATAGTGTACTACTAAATAGGGAATTGAATAAGAAGTTAAGGATACACAGTCGAACAAGTTGATTGTGTACTACAGGCAGGATAGCTAAATAGTGTGAAAAAAAAATATTGATAGAAATGATAATGTGATAAAATAGAAGAAAATTTTTCAAGATGAAATTAAGTTCACAAGCAATTGGATCGATATGGCTGATCTAATTGGGAACACACAACACAAACCTTACACTAACATTGGCCAATGAGAGTTTTACAATACAACATACAATGATTAAAGAGAAAGTGAAAATAGGAAATTAAATTCTAACTAATTGGTCATCCTAAGTGTTATTAAGATACAATGAAATTTAATTTTAATGTGATAGGGAGGTTAGCTAAAATAAGGAACTAGAAAGCAATTTGAGGCTAGTTTAAAGATGTTTAGGCTGAAAGGGATCAATATTGGTGATGGTACTATCTTGGTATTAGGGCCTACCTTCTCACTTAATAATACTATATAGATAAATGTGTTAGTTTCTTTTTTAATATATACCATTAACTACGTATTCATACTTGGCTAGAAAACCAAGTCAGTTTCCCCCTTGGTGATGAAATCCAAGTAGGTAGACCTTGGAAAGACAGATGTTTAATGTTTTTTGAATGTAAAGTGATTTGGTAGTGCATGTAAAAGATAAAAATAGTGTGACTAAAGTATTAATTTGAAAAACTAACTATTTAATCTATGCGAGTTACTCTAAGCATGCAGGTAACTTGAAAAAGAAAGGTGAATTAATTACTAGTAAATATAGGTTAATTCTTTGATTGAAAAGAGTATAGAGTTTGTTTAGGAAACATTGTATGTGAACAATACAAAATAGAGTTGATTGGGTTGTTACTATTCTAAAAAAGCAAGATCTATAAAAATACAATCAAATAGGCCAACTATGTCTTCTAAATGGAAGACATACTATAGAACTACGTTAAATAGGTCAACCCATTTTAATGTAAGAATGTAGTTTTATAGACTACAAACTTATGAAAAATATTATTGAAAGAACTAAAATGGCAAAGAGAGAAATAAATGAACCTTGATGGGCTTGAATATGTTTTAGATCACCAATTTTTATGCTATAATTTTCAAATGCTGATGCAAAATTCTTCTAATTAAGTCAACTAACTCAACCAAATTTTCAAAATCTTGTATGATGAAGAAAAATTTATGAACAAAATCAAATGGTTCAATTATGATTGTAGACTTGTATGTTGAAAAAAGAGAATATTAAATAGATTTAACTAGGTTTACTATGTATTCAAGTCTGGAGCTAAAGAATAATTTTGTATCAAATTGATCATTCTAATAACCTATATTTGTTGAAGACTTACACAAATAAAACATAATCATTTTGGAGTGACAATGTGTTAAACATGTACACAAAAATTTAGAAGTATACTGACTGGTTCAATACATTACTATAAATATAAAAAAAATGATGAAAAAATGATGGCATGAAAGAAAAATTACTAGGGTTTGATTCATGTTGGGTTCACGAGGATGTATATAGAGGGAAATGCAAATGATATATTAATCAATCCTAGCTCGAAGAAGATAAATCCTATTTACACTTATGATTATTGATACATTATATATTTGGGGTCATGACCAAAATGGACTTGCTAGACCTAACCAAGGCATCTATTATGATAACAACATCACTAGAGAGGGTTCTAAAGCATCTAGTCAAGTGACACCATGCAATAACCCTAGTTAGGTCCAATGTTTTCATATTCACAAAAATAAATGAAAAGAAAGTGAAATCTAATCTAGTACTCACCAAAGCTTGTGGAAAAAAATGGGGGTTAGTAAACATAAAAGTAAACATGCATAGGAGAATCCTAATTAAGCTATGTCTAGGTAAAACCTTAACACATGGAAAGAGTAATTTATTCAAAATCCATTAGTTATGTTACTTTTATCTACTAAAATAGAGGAGTAAAGTTAGATATACTTACCTTGAAGACTAACCCATTAAGACTCAATCTATCCCTCAGCCAAATGTGCTTCACAAGAGGTTGTTATGGTTTTAAAGGATCACAAAGAAATGCCAAATCATCCAAGACTTTTCCATAAGACAAGATTCTTTTTCAAGTGTAGATCCTAAACTATGACTCCTCAAGTACAATGGTAGAAGAATAGATTGTAAATAAGCATAAATTAATAATTAACTCTTTTTATCTCTCTAATAAATGGGAAAATGAATGTGTATATATATCTAAATCTAACCCTAAACCTTTTCTAAAGTTTAGCTGATAGGTTCAACCCAATCAACTCTATATCATTATTGATAAAATAAATTAGGTCTTGGTATAGGTTAGCTAGGGGATGACCTAAACCCTAAATGAATTTAATCAATTAGAGTATAGGGTTGATGGGGCCAATAGTGTAAAATAAACTATAAAAAAATGATTTTAGGCTTAGGGAAGGTCTAACAAAGGAAGAAAATGGTTGTAGTGTGAAATAGAGGAGGCAAATCTTAAGGAAGTATTTTAGGAGATGGTTGTGTAGATAGAAAGTGGTAGTGTAGGAATAAAAATCTTGTGAAACACCAATGGTCTTCCCAACCCTTTCCCGATGCACCCATTAAGGAGTGCACTTAGATATATTGAGACTTGATAGGATCTTGCAAGAGAGAAAACATCATTAATTGATAAAAGTTTGAAAATATTGTGTATATAAACATGGGGTTTATGGAAACCATTATCGAGTGCTTTATGGTTTCTTTAGAAAAACATAAATAGGAACATGTTTAGTTTCTATAAGTAATTGAATATGTTGTGTTGTAGTATATGAAGATTATATGGAATCAACTAAATATCTCTAATGTAATGGTCTCTCAAGGGTTGGCCACCTAGGAAAAGGGATTACATGTTGCTTACACTTTCAAGGAGGATTAACCTTAGTAGGTTTGATAATAAATTGCCTGGGTATAAACTTCTTTTTTTCAAGCAGATGTTCATATAGAATTTTAAAAACTATAATTATCCTATTGGTATGAATGTATTTAACACACCCATGTACTTTAGAATGTACTATGTGGATTGTATGCATCTAAGGTCATCCTAATAACACATCAATGACTCCCCTGTGTGGTATAAATAAGAATGTAATGACCATATACGCTGGAACAACTTGTAGAGGTAAGTTAATCCTACCAAGGACCTATTGTGAGGTCCCATCTAAAGCTCTAACCACTTTGATCAAAGGGTGTAAATCATCATGTGCATATCCAACATGTATAAATAATTTCATGTGTAAACATTCTCACTAGCACCATTATCAATCAATAATTATATATAGTTTGGTGATCAAGATATGCTCAAATGAATAACGAATGAATCTATGAATCATCATACATGATCTCACTATAGTCAAAATTAATAGAATATCTCTAAACCATAGGAGGTGTATTCCATTTATAAGTACCAATAATCCCATATAATGGGTACCCATAATTTGATGGAGGAAGATGTGCATTATATACCATTTGTACTTCTAGATCCTTCTTATAATGTTCTTATAAAAGTTTGTTAAATATTTTTTGACTCTTGTGATCACCAGGTTGTGAACTTGATTCCTTTGGAGGATCATTAAATATATTATTTTGGTCATCAATGAGGTCTTGGATCTTATTTTTCAAGGTAAAATATCTATTCATATAATTCTTAGGGCCTTGGTGATAGTCACAATAAACATTTTCATCCTATCCTTTGGGTAGAGTTCAACTTATATCAACCTCTATAGGAGGGAGAGATATGAGGTGACACTCCATAAGATTTATAATTAGTGTAGTTAGAGTCTCAAATAAGCATACAAATTATTTCCTTGGTGAATTGGATAAGATAAGGTAATTAGGTTGTTGTGACACTACATAACCATAGTAGTTTTTTCTTGTTAGGTTCTCTAGGTTTTACCTTATAACTTGGTTTGATATTAAACTTGGTATTGGATATAGTCAGTGTGTTTGATACATACTTAAGTTTGTTCAATGAAATAATTTTCATTTTAAGGTCACAAAAAATATCATAGAATTCATCAAAACATCTAAACTTTTTGAAAATAATAGACTCATATAATGGGTCAAGTAAAATTTGATTAAAGATGTCTTGAAACTCTTTATCTACCATCAGATTGGTCATTTTATCAAAAATCATCTTGTACCTAAAGACATATTCATTTATAGGTTCTTTGGTTCCTTGTTTGTTCTTTAAAATTTAGGAATTAGATACCTTTTTGTAATGTTGATAAATAACTATGCCAAAAAATAATCTATAAGTAGTTTAAATGTTTTTACGAATTGTATTAGAAAATGATAGAACTATCTTAGAGCATAGTTATTGAGGCTCCCTGGAAATAGTTTAGTCACAATTTTATCATTAGAGGCATAATTAAGGCATGCCACATAAAAATATTAATTATATTATTCAAGATCACCTTTACCATCATAAAATGTGAATTTAAGTGAAATAAAACTAGTTGGCAGGGGTGAGATTATATTTTAGGTGTAATAGGGACATGAAAAACCTCTTGTGAATCAACAGAATAAGGTGAATTCATATAATTTTATTTTATATTTGTAATCTTATCTTTCAAATTTTTTATATTTTGGACAAGATCTCACATATTTTGAATCACTAAGGTTTGAAGTTTGAAAAGTCACCAAAGGAGGTGTACCCATAGTTTGAATTGATATAGGCTTTGAAATCAATAATTGGGTTCAAGTGCCAATGTTTCCCATGGAGGATGTAGTAATAAATGGATTCACTTCAATAAAAATATTGTAAACACATAACTTGTGCCCCAATTATAAGTATAAAGTGATGATGTGCTCAAAGTTAGGGTTATTGGTATATGAGGATGTCCAATAGATCTGATAGCATGATCAATATATGAACTTAGTTGTTTATCCATGATTTTTTATTTTTTGGTTTCTAATATGGTTATGAGGATCTCATTAAGCTCATCTATGTTTTATTTGATACGTTCTTGAAACATAGAAAGAACTTGTACTTTATCTTGATCTATTTATTCATGTTCATTGTTATCATTAGATCATCTTTTCATGATCAAAATCATTTTTTATGAAAACCTCTTCAGTATGTGGCTTAGTTTCATTATTGGCATCTTCATTAGGTATATGATTTGTTAATTCATTATTTTTAGCCTTATTAGGTGGATAATGAGGAAGCTCTAAGTGTTCAATAAAAACAACAACTATTTTATGGCTATGCATAGGTTGTATACAAATGATAAGAGTAAATATGGAAAAAAATAGTAATGAAAAACCTAAGAAGGTTGAATACCTTAGGATAAGTTAGGGTTTACATAAAGAGATGGATCCAAAATATGTTCAACCCTAAATTATAAATATGAGGTATTTAGGGTTAATTATATATGAATGATTAAGCATAAGGGTGATAAAAATATCTATAACAAGTAAAATAATTTAGAAACTCAAATAAATAATATTATAAATTTATAATATGATAAAAATAGAAAGTAAAAGTATTGATTGACATTGAAATAAATGTTAAATAATAGTACTTAGCTATTTTATAGTGTGCATATAGATCTAGGTTGAAATATGATGTAAGTGTACTAGATCAAGATTCTACAATAGTTGTTATATTATGGAATTTTTCATTATGTGGCCTCATAACCTTATGCCAAATCTTGATAATTATGTCAACGTTGGTGTCTGAATTGGATACATGTGTCCTAAACTAAATATTGACTAGATATGATGTGATCAACTAGAGCTTTTTGGGTTTCCTATCACTTTTATTCTAATGTTTACAAATCATGTGCATAGTTTGACACTCTTTGTCAAATGATCCAACCCTAGATTTCTCACCCTTGGAATGAATGTGGGTAAAATGGGTTAGTTGGCACAAGGTGTCAAGCTACCCAAAGTACCCCTCTATTTTTGGGTACTAATTACATAAAAAATACTCTGAAGAGGGCATCACACTTATGTATTTCTCCCCTATATGTTGTTTTTCATGTGGATAAAGATGAAATGTGATAAACAAGTACATAAAATGACTTAGCTTGTAACTTAAAAAATATGGCTAATGGGTTGCTCCTTTAGTAATTTAAACTTGCAATAATATTAATCATATGAATAATATGAAAATAGGGGTGAAGAGGGAAGGTTTTCTCACTTTAATTCTAAATTATGCGCTTCTTGGTAAGCTACCTTGTGAGTTCCCATTAATTACTAGGTTAGGAATGAATGAGGGTTGATTTTGTATATATACCAACCCATTTGGAAAATATTTCACACTAAATCACTTATGACGACCGTAAGGATATGTTTCATTTTTAAATTGGATGACTTTTGGGTACTAGACACTTAGTTAGAATAAGGACACTTATGTCAATGTATGAATCTGATTGTGACATATGTGTTCAGGAAGATATAATATGGGAATCAGTCCAAAACTAGTAAAAAATTATAATGATTAGGTTTAGAGCATTTTACACAATATAGAAGGCCTATTCATTAGAATAACAATGGTTCAAATAAGAGATAATAAATTTGTCACAAAGTGATAGTAGATGAGATCCTTTTAGTAGTGGGAAGGTATTAAAAATGAAGGGTATAACCATGATAGGTATTTTCCAAATATACAAGACAAAGGTGCATACAATTCGAATTTAGTGTTTACAAGAAATAATATGCCCCAACATAATGTATCAATCTGGAAAATGAAAGTTACAACATCACCGTGCTTAAGATATCATGGGTCTAATGTATTATTGTACCACACTCAAATACCTATGAAACATATGTGTATATAGAAAGGATATGCTATATACAACATAAAGTAAATAACATATGTAAAAATTATTAAACATTTTAAATGCTAAATATTTTTGGTATATTTGAATTATTTGAATGTTTTCATATTTTTGGAATATTCATTTTTTTAATTTTTTAAGAATTTTTAATTTTTTAAGAATTTTTAATTTTTATATAAATTGTATAAGCTATCCAATGATATCAAGATGAGGATGAGAATATACAAGAAGTGGTAAATTAATAACAATTCTTGAATGAAATGTGTCATATGTGTTCCTAGCAGAATATAAAAGTGTATCATTTTCTTTTGGTAAGTTTGTCCTTGCTATCTTTATTTTAGATATATTTTCCTTTGTTGATAGTAACCATGGTTTTCTGAGTTTAGCATTATATTTAATAAAAAATGGAATAATATTCAATACAATAGAGCATGATTTGGATACAAGTGTGACATTGCATTGAATAGATCCAACATAAAAAATAGATGTAGCAGTTTTATTCATGTGTTCCATGTCATATTCCAAATATGTAAATAATTTCTAATTACATATATTTAATTCACAATTTGGGTTAACTATGATATTTAACCTTGATTTCCATCTATGTAAAGTTAAACGATTTTATACTTTGATGAATGATTTGTAATTTTTTCATATGAAGGCATATGTGTAACATTATACTTTTGACGTGTGTCTTTATCTTTTTGTAATTTATCTTTTTGTATCCTATTTGCATTTGTAGGTTATTTGTATTTTACTCAAACAAAATTATTATACATATTTGAATGATTTGCATTAGTATTTCCAATATATCCTAAGCCTTGACATCATTATGATTAGATGTGAAGATAGGACAAGTGATGCCTTGTGCATGTTTTCCTAATCCATGACCATGATAACCAAAGTTTTGTAGACATTGTTGTACAAAACCATATTGTTTTTAACTATGAGTAACATTATTAAGAGATAGATTTTGATTTTTTTCAAGTTCTAATTTTTTATTTGAAACATTTTTTCTTTGAATCATCTTTTGGTGCACATATTTTTTGTTTTGGCACTTGTGCTTTAAGAGAGGTACTTAGAATGTGAGTGGGTTGTTTGATTGATGTATTAATGATAGGATCACCACTATTTTTGAGACTTTATATTTCATTATTTAATGTAAAATAATAATATGTATGATTCCTATGCATTTTATGATATACACTACCTAATTTTGATCTCCTTATATGATGTAGATGAGGTAGTTAAACCACTTTATTTTGAATCATTTCTCTTAGGATTTCACTTGGACTCTTATTAGCATTTTTTTCACTTTTTGAATCACTTATTTTATGTGTATTCTATTGTAAATTTTCATTTGGATAAGAAACCTTGTTGGGTATAACATTTTTAGATGAAGATCCAAACACATGATTAGACCTAACACATTTTGGACTAAGTAGGTGTGTAATCTTATTTTCTAGTGATGTGATCTTTGAAAAAAAATATTGAATTTTCTTTTATAACTCTTTTATTACCTTGATCATAGTAATGTTTTGATATTTTAGGGATTCATAAGCACAAACCGTAGGTTATTCATATTGAAAATATATACACACATCATTTCAAGGATATGTGGGAGGTGGAGGGGTTTGAGGAAGGACATATTGATTACCTTCATTTGAAACCCTAGGATGGACCACCTTACCCCTTGGAATAATTATAACATGGACCTAGTTAGATGGATCATACATATCACCATTCATAGGGTTAAGAGGAGGAAGAGGTTACTTTTTACCCATTTCAAAAATTTCTAAACACACCCAAAAGAAAGAACATAAAGGATAGGGACATAATGAGAATAAACATCACCTATACTATGCTTGCATAAAAATCAGATCTAGAAAAAATAAATACAACAATCTGAACCCCTCTAAAGTTGAAACCTTCAAGGAAAACATAGTAAGATTTTTCACAATAATAATGTAGCATTTTTAGGAGACTGGATAGGTTTTTGAAAATTCGAGAAAGATTATTTGGGAAAAATATATAATAAGAAAAACCCCAAAAATAGGGAAAATGAGATATTCTTTGTGCACTATATATCAATATATACTAAAAATCATAAATTAAATATTTTGAAAATTACATACACATTTTTTACAAACAAAAAGGATTTATTTATTAGATAGATACTAGGTTTTATGTGGCCCCCAACCATAAAAATATTTTACAAAAAACCCAGCCAAAGTATGAAAGGGACATGGCTAAAAATAGAGATCAACAAAGCCAACTTAGTGGCAAGCCAAAATAGAAACCAAACAAACACAAAAAAATTTACAAATATAAAAATATTTAGAAACCCCAGCACAACTTGAAGGCCAACTAGTAGAAAATGAAAATTATAAAAAATAAATGACAAAGAAACCATACACTTATTCAAGGTAGAGCCATGTCATCCATGTCTTCAACAAAATAATTTTCTTACCTTTGAATTATATGGTATAGGCCTCACCAATTACTGATCACTTGTGTTTTAGATTAAAACCTTTGCACCCACCCATAAAATCAACTGAGTTGTTACTACCAAGTCTATCTACATCACCTTTGATATAACCCTTCTTGGTGATTTTGTAAGCTAGTAAAGAGATAACACATTTCTACAAGCCACTATTTTAGTCAATTTTTAACTACCTCCACCCTTTCTCTATTGTGTTGACTCTCCCTCTTTTGAGTGATTTCTACAATTAGGCTTTTGATTTGAGCCATGGGTGGTAGGGAATAAAAAGTGCCCTTATGAAGAATTTAAAGAATAGACATTTTTATAGAATTATTTAATAAATCTAATCAAGAGCATGAAGCAATTTTTCAATACATGAAAAGCTGACACTGGGACTAGACCAATTTCAATCGAGCTAATGAATGGTAATTTGGGAAGAGGATCCAAATCACCCTTAGCAATATCCTTTGAGAGACCAATGAAATACTCTGGTTTGATGAAAAAAGACACTAAATTAGAAACCACTTCAATGTCAGAAATCAATGCCATAAGGTTCAAAGTAAATAGAGTAGCCACCTCCAAGTTGACGTGCATATGAATGACCTATTCTAGGTAATCATTTGACAATACCAATGAAATTTCCTTGAATAGCTCCTCCATTGGCACCCAAAAGATATTTTTATTCTTTCTCAAGATATCCCCCCCTCAAATTCCATATCATGGATGGAGATGCCACCATAGACAATAGGAATGGCTAGCGCAATTGTAACCCCACTTCCCATGATAAATCTCAATAGTTATAGGAAAAAACAAGCCAAATCCATGTGGAGAGCCAGGTAGAAATCCAAAGTAATATAGAAAGCACCATTCAACTTAAGGATATTACGCCAAATCAAATCCATTAAATGAGATTAAGTGTCAACATGTAAATATTATAAGAGACACATGTGACATGATTGCCTTCATGCAAAACAATGAATTGGAAACCTTTGGATTTATGGAAATATCATCGCTATGGAAATAATCATTATGGATGATTAAGGCAAGAGATTTAATAGAATTTTAGCCCATCCACTAAAAAACATAGATAAAAATAGGAACCACTCAACTAGCAAAGAGAAATTATTGGTAAGCCAAACCTTCCCTATTTTTGTAATTATTTTTTAATTTAAAAAATATATACAAAAGGAATGAAAATATAAGTTAACATCCCAAATCAATGCAGGTAAGGGATAGGAAATACTCCCATGTTTTGTGTGGGGTTTCCACTCTATTTGCTTCGATTTGGTTAATGACACAATTGGCCAAAAAGTTGACAACAACATTTGCTTCATGATATCAATGTTTGGACTCTAGAGAGGCAAAACAAAATAGTCTATCCCAAACACCAAACAAGATGTTTTCTAGATTTCAAGAATTGGCAGCCTTATTTTTAAAAGTAGAAATGATAACCTAGGAATTCCCTTGATGATAAGCTTAGTGATATTGCATTATATTGTAATTTCATTCCCATTAACTAGGGCCTGTGCTTATGCTTCTTATTGGTGCCATCTAAAAGTTTACTATAAATTACCCTAATTTAAAATCCACTATAATCCTGAATAATACAACCAACCCCTAATGCACCCATATTTCCTCTAGAGGTACCATCAAAATTAATCTTGAACCATCCTACAAGTAAAGGGGTCCAAGATCTCTTATCCTTTTTTTACTTTTTTCTAGGAACTACTATTGACCCATTAATGGGGGGAAGAGAGATAATATCCATTCACACTCATTCTCATGTCCCATCTTGAGAAAAAACCATTTATCCTTTTGACCTAAGAATAAATGACTTTTGAAATTTACACCTCAAATTATTTTAGTATAATATCAAGTGACTTTTATTTGCCTTCAAAAATACATTGGCTTATTTCCTTTCAAAGGGTCCATACAAGTATAACAAGATTGACATAGCAAAGGCAAAAAAGTGAGTTTTTGTACTCACTAATTGGATAAGATGAGAAGGTAACATTCAATGAAGGTGCCCAAGCCCAAGACCATTCTAGCTTATAGCATAACCAAAACCAACACCAAGTTGTGAAGGGGAATTAGAATAAGATATGATTTGTTATTTACTCATTATTTTTGTACAAATATCACCAATTTGGACTAATAAAACCAATTTTATTTAGCCTATCTTGAGTTAAGATGAAGTTTTGAATAATAAGCCATGCAAAAGTACCTACCTTTTGAAGCCTAATTTTATCCCAACATATAAATCTTTCCTAGGACACCATATCATATATAACATGTACCATCTGATAACCAAGGTTTACTATGTAAACCCTAGATTTGGTGCTAATCAAATAAAGAGTATCTTCTTTATCATTTAGAAAAAAATTCCTATGATTAAGGCATTAAACTAATCTTGTGCACTACTCCATTAGAATTTCAAAACATTCCATGATTTTATGTCCCCAAAAAGGCAAACCATTTGTATGTTGTTATTCCACATAATTGAGAACTAGGGTGCCCCAAAATATAGATAAAATATTCCTAGCCTCAGCCAAATGAAGTAGCTTAATAATTCACTTGTGGCCATTGTAATAATCCTCTTATAATTTGGTTGTCCTTCCATTATTTATTTTCTAAGAAACATGCTCCACAATAATAGGCATACAATTCAATAAAAAATTCCAAATGTGTGACCCTTTTGGAGGTTAGTAATAGAAATCATACTCTAGGGGTTGTCTAAAATTAGATATTTAGTTCTTAATAATTTAGACCATAAGGAATTGTGTTTGGAAATAATAGGCATACAATTTAATAAAAGATTCCAAAAGTGTGACCCTTTTGGGGGTTAGTAATAGAAATCATACTCCAGGGGTTGTCTAAAATTAGATATTTACTCTCAATAATTTAGACCATAGGGAATTGGGTTTGGAAATAATTCCCCAAACCAACTTAGCCTCAAATACTTTGTTTTGAAATTTAAAATTCTTAACTCTGGATCTTCCCATTTTCTTGATTTTGCAGATTCTTTCCCTTTTCAAGAGTGAGTTTTGTTTTAATTCTAGACTCCTTGGCACAAAAAATCCTTCATAATCCTATTCAGTTGTTTGATAATATGGAAAGGGAGTTGAAGCACATAAAAATATTAAAAAAAAGGGAGTTCAAGACTAATTTAATAATGGTGATTCATCCAACCAGAGTTAGCCAATGACCTTACCAAGAAGCCACCCGGGCTTTAAAGGAGTTAACCAAACCATTCCAATGAATTTTTTTTGACATCCTAGAAAAGAGAGAAACTCATAAGTATTTGGAAGGTAGTTTTCCAATATTAAAACCCAAAACTAAATAAATAACCTATTGATCTTGTTTAGAATAATTTATGAAGAAAATTTTAGACTAACAAAAGTGATTTATTATTATATCAAGAAAAACATGAAAAAGCTTTGAGAAAATTTCAAACTAATATGTGATTAATCCAAAATAGGCCAAATAATGTGGAATATATCATAATAAAACCCTAAAATATTCCTAATAAATAATCAAAAATCATGATAAATCATAAATGAATTTCAACGATCTGAGAGAAATTTTTGAATATAATATTAATTTTGATGAAACCTAGAAATTAATTAGAAAATAGGTACACTATTTTTGTTGTATGTCAATAGTTATTAAAAATAATAAATTGCAAAAATAAAAAAAATACATATAAAATTAGGAAACAAAAAGGAGATTTTTGAGGATACAAACCTAAGTAGAAGAAACCTCTAAGAAATTTTGAAATAAAGATTTTAGGAAGTTGAATTATGTCAATCAAGGAATAATAAATTGCAAGTGTATGAACATGAAACCTTAGCAAAAAGATGAGGGTAAAACTCTAGGGTAAAAATTAAAATTTGAAAAATCAATAATAGTAAGCTAAAAACCTACAAGGATACAAAACCCTAGAATAAATTAGGATTTGCATGCAAATACACAATGGTTAGGTTCACCAAATGTTTAACCATTTTTGGAATTGTCATTTTGGATAACATTGTGTTATATCTCAAGACATATTAATTAATTGGTTTTTTATTTCCTTGTTTGATCTTGTAAATTTGTGCATATGACATATTTTCAATAATATTGATTGAAAAATGTGCTAAAAATTGATTAGCTAGGGATTTGAATGCTTTTATTGATTGTATTGGTAGATCATATAACCATCTTAAAGTATAGTCCTTTAAGCTTCTTGGAAATAATTTGGTCAAAAGTTTATCATTAAAATCATAATCAAGGGATTTCACAAAAATTATCAAATATGTTTTTTGGTATCACTCTTTCCATCATAAAGTGTAAACTTAGGTTCAAAAAAACTAGTTAGCAAAGGGTACAAATATATCTTAGGTGCAAGAGGATTATGCAATACATCTTGTGAATCAATAACATGTGATGACTTTCATATAAATTTTCTCAATGTTGGTAACCTTTTTTTATTTGATAAGGTAAAATTAGTAGGTTTTATAAGGACCTGTAACCTGAGTTTAAAAAGAATGAGAATAAAATGAAGTAAGCCCCTAGGGCTGAGAAACACAAAATGGTAGAATAAAAATAACTAGTTTAATACTAGTGTAGAAGATAGAACATATAAGATAAAAAAAATAATAATACAAGAGGACAGTATCCTCTATGAGTGACTTACTATCATCCTTTTCCTTCACCTTCTCCATTGACCTGTTCTTGGTTATCTTTTCATGAGTCTTGTTACTCAGTCCTTCCATGACATCCTTTGGCATAATCATTCTTAGCTTCTTCTAAGGCAACTCCTTCTCTATTGAATTTTTGAGAGGTGGTTTGAAAGAGGGTTTTGAAGTATGGACCTATAATGATTAGATAACCTATTTTAGGGTATAAACCTTAGCCTCAGTGTGTTGTGAAAGAGTCTATAGTAATTTGGTGGCTTCCCTATTTATGGAGTTCCACTCCTTTATCAAGATGGCTAGACCAAGTCTATCTTTGTGAAGTTTATTATTAAAACCCTTCAACTATGTTTTACTCTTCTTAATTACATCAGACAAGGGAAACTTTCATTTTTTAGAGGATTCTACAACATTTCCTTCCTAAAAAATAATGGGTTTGGTTTTTTTGCTTTAAGCTAAAGATGGAGTTACCCCATAGTGCTCTTGGAAAAGGGGCTTATGGGGGAAGAGATAAGTAGAGGATAGTGAGATTACATGGTTGGGTCTTCCTCGAGGGAGTACTCCTTCATGTAAGACCCTCCTAGTGGGACATATTTCCCATGTAAGGTCTCTCCATGCTTGACAAGTGAGAAAATAAGGCCTTGATGGATGATAGCATTCACTTCATTGATTTGAAAGGTGAGAATTGTGATTTCAAGAGACTTTAGCAATTAGTGGGGAAAACTAATTTTAAAACCTTGAAAATGGTTAAGAATTAAAAAGTGGTGTGATAAGATAAGTATAAACTTACCTTTCAAAGTAAGGTATTTCATGATTTGTAGGCACACCTTCGGCTAGTACCTCAGTAGATCCATTCATGAGAAGCCCTTCTTATTAGTTTTTAAAGTCTCATTTTTCATAAATAACATCTACATTAGCTCCATTTTATTTGATTGGTCTTTAAAATCTTTAAACCCTTCACAAAAAATTCTAGTTACCTTACTGATAAGTTCCTTAGTAAAAAAGATTTTAACCCCCCTCATATCCAAAATTATTTTATTCCATATAGCCATGAAATACTTTGTGAGGTCCACATCATGTCTTATGATTCTCTACATATATTCTATCAGGTCCCCTTTATGTAATTTCCACCAGACTTTCTTACTAGCTTAAACCTCTGAGTATGAAGTTGGATCAAGCCTATCTTTATCTCTTGCCATGCTATGCTTGCCTGTGAGAGGGGTATTTGAATAGTTCTTGGGTTCCACATTTTCTTGGTAAAAATTATGGATTATGACATCAAAGATCACTAATGAAAGGATTTCACCTATCTTGTAACAATATACACCCATGTGGGACTAGGATGTATTGACATGCTTTTTAAAACCCTATGAGTTGGATGTGATTTTTGTGTGTGTGACCACCACTAACACACCCTATGATATAATATATTCATTTTTAATTACCTTGATCACATGTGGCTACTATTGTTTTATAGTTTATACAAGATATTGCACATTTTAACCACTAAGGTTTGATAAGTCACAAAAGAGGATTGAAACACTTATGTTGAAAGAGGAATTGTAACCAGTAATGAGGTTGAACTGATAATGGTTCCCATTAAGGATGTAACAATATGAGGATCATCTAAGGGTTCATTATTATATGTGAAAGTAGTATCCTTAGTATTTTTACTAATTTCATCTCTTGTAACATATAAAAATGCATCAATTGACCTTTATTTGTATTCAAATGATTGATTAATGATTTTTTATTACATTTCAAAATGATCTTTGTTATTAAGATTTTCAATTGTTGATACATGAAGACAAAAATGTGAACTAAAGTTAATTAAAACTAAAAATAAACATTAAAATATGAAATCCTAGGAGTTTGGAAACCCTAAACTAGGCTAGGTTACATGGAAGAATTAGAGGTTAAGTTCACTAAATGTTCAACCCTTTTTTAAAATTTCAAGGGTTATGGGAGAATAGGCTATTTAATAGAGATAACCTAATCCTAAAAGTAGACCAATTAAGTAATTCATTTTATGATATTTTATTTCAGTGTTGAATTATGAAAATGATAGATCTAGAAAGTATAATGCTAAACAATATTTTGATTACACAATCACAAAGAAGAAATAATACTTAGCTTATAAAATGATGGATAGACATATCTGAGATATACAGGTGTAGAAATAGGTTGTTTGATGTTCAATAATTAGTCATCAAATTCTATAAATATTCTTTATGGTTGCTTAGATGTTTATGTCAACTTATGGACACTTACATTGATGCTACTATCCAAATCTTGACATAACTATCTTATATAAAATATTATCTATATCAAGATGTGTCTACTTGGGTATTTTTACTTTTTTCACCTTGTGTCTGATGTATCTAGATCTCATGCATGTGATATAAATGACTACTTGTAGATCAAAACCTAAATCTCCACATTAGGTTAGGTTACCTTGATAAAAATGGGTTAGTGGGCTCACAATGTCTAGTTGAACCCAAAGACCCCTCTATTAATGGGTGTTGCCTACATATCCAATACTGCAAAGAGAGCCTCAAAATTATGTATTTATCCTTTATATGTGGGAATGTGTGTACACATGGGTGTGATATACTATATGACAATGCATGTAATGATCTATCTTATAGCTTGAAAAATATGGGACATGGGTTGTCTTTTGAGTTCTTCAAAAATGTAGTATGATTGTTATTATGCTTGATATGAAAATATGGATAAATAAGGAAAAATAGATTGGTTTTGCAATTGACTTATCTAGATTTCTTGGTAATTTATATACAAATGTTAGATGTCTAAATGAATTGGATTTGAATTATATTTATACAACTCTTTTGAAATAATTCTCATGGAATGGTTAATGTCATTTTAAAGCAAGCCAACCAATACACTTTAAATTTTTTTAAAATTTGAGTGTTTTATATTAGAGGTAAAAGCAGGTTTTGAAGGGGCCCCAAAACCCTTTTACAGAGAGCAAAAAAAGAACAACAAAGCCCACAGGCAACACCTAAAAAACACTACAGAGAAGTAGCAAAAACATGTTTTGAATGGTCCTGAAACCATTAGAGATACATCCAATCAAAACCCAAAAATAGAAGTCTGGAGGTACAACAAACAAAAGAAGAACAAAGATCTGTACCAATTTCTTTACCACCAAGAAGGACTAGATTATTCATCCAGTTCCAGTATCAAGTTCATGGCTTCTTTTTCTTTCAAAGCAGTTTCCTGGGTGGTAATCTCCAGCAAAGCACCTTTTTGTGTATCTTTCTTTCTGGAACTTTGCCTTGTCCTTTTGCTAGGACCCTCTAGTGCTTTGGTCTCCTCATTGGCTCATTTACCTATATTGATAGCAGCTGCACAAATGTTGGATGTTACTTCCTCCATTTTCTTTTTGTTATCCTTAATTAACTCCCAGAGATTATTTTCGTAAGCTTTGAGCTTCACAGGGATCTCGCTTAACTGATTTTCCATGTTGTTTACTTTGTTCCAAGAAGCTTTCAGAGAATCTTCCAAAGTTTCCACTTTTTTCTTGAAATCAATGATCTCCCTACATAACCAAGAATCTAATTGGGAAGAAGACTCAGCTTTACTATTAACCCAAGTCATAGGAGTATGTATTTCATCATTCTGATTCTTCCCTCTCCAATCCTCAGACTTTTTATTTGGGCTATTCCTAGCTTCTTCAAAGAAGTCATCTTTGCTCTTTTGTTCCCGCTCATTGATTCCATCTTAAATTTCCATCTCCATGTTTTGAATATCTCCCTGAACAGATATTTCCTTTTCTTTCTTAGAAGTTGAGTCCTCACCATGATCTTCCTGGACAGTGTCTTCCTCCGCCTCTTTCTGGTTTTCCTCCATCTCTTCTGTTCTGGTAACAAAATCCTCCTCAGTATTGACTTTATCCTTTTCAATTTCCTCCGATCCTTCATCATCATTACTAGAGTTGGTATCCCAGCTCTCTGTTCCATCTTCTTCCTCCGATTTTTCCTTCTCGGGTTCCTCAAATCTCTCTCGACCCCTTTCTTCTTCTGCATTCTGTTTATTAGGACTAGGGATCTTAATTTTTCCTCTTCTGCTTACATTTTCATTCTTTTTATTCCCTGGAAACTTATTTTTCCCCTATTTGGGATACTTAACCAGTGCCCTATTCTTACAATAGCCTTCAATAAGCAGAATTAGGCCTTCATGAAGAATAGGGTGCAAATCCTTTTTCCTATGAGCATAAAGGCTTTAAATCAGGGAGTAGCGAAGATAGAAAGGAAAAGACAAGCTAACCTTATGCCTGAAGTGGTTGAGGAAGACAAAATAGAACTTATGCACTCGTTTGCTTCTTCCGTCCAGGATGAATTACTCCCTTATACAGCTTAGGACGTCCCTCCATATCCCTTTAATCTGGTCCAGCTCATAAAAATCCCCATTTTTGACCAACTTTTGCTCCTCCTCATCCATTTTGGGGAACTTGCAAAATGCCTCGTTTGAAATGCTGGTCTATTTTGAAAATTTGATTCCTTCCATTGACAACCCTGTAACCTCAGCAAGAAAATCCTCAGTTAAATTTACAGTTATACCATGCAGGGTGACCCTGTCGTCAGACCAATTTTTGAAGAAGGCCGTCGTGATATGCGGTTTAGAATCATGAAGTCTTTCCATGTAGCTCGTTACATTTCCTTTCTGCAAAATTTTCCAGACTTGGTGTTTCTCTTTCCATTCTGCACAGCTCTTGGGCTCCTGTTTATGGGGTTCTCCCTTCCTTTCACGCACCATGCTCATTTTCTTTGAACCCTGATTACTGTGGATGTTACCCTGTATCCTCCTGCTGTCAAGTTGATTGGGACGTCGAATTTGTTTATGGCTTTTCTGGATCCGCTTCTCCTCTTGAGGGCCTTGCTTTTTGATAATTGGGTTCCTTTCCTCGTGTTGCCACTCCTCCTACTCATTAAGATTTTATTACACTCCAATCCTACCTTCTTTCGCATGTGTGGCATCGAGATGAATGATTGCCCTTAAATCTACATTCTTTACTAAGGTTTCATCCCACCTCGCTTTTTGCCCTTCTCGGACAGCACAATTGGCAAGCCAATCTGCAACACCATTTGCTTCACGGTAGGTATGGGTGATTTTTATTTCTTCAAATTTATTCAAAAGAGTTTTCATCTCCTTTACCTTATCCTCTATTGTCCAAGACACAATATTCTTATTATTAAGGATATTTATAACATTCAAAGAGTCACCTTCAAGCCACAATTTGGAATAACCCGAGTCCATAGCTAATTCAAGGGTTTGTAGGGCAGCTGTAGCTTCAGAAATGTGGCAATTAGATATACCAATGGGAATTGCAATAGCATCAATAACCCTTCCCACATGGTTTCTCAGAACACCACCACAACCAGCATTTCCTGGGTTCCCTTTTGCTGCACCGTCAAAGTTACCTTTAATCCAATCTTGAGGTGGACTAATCCAAGTCACACCTGATCTGGGATTATCAGGTTCACCGAGAATAATATCCTTCCTCAGAGGATTATCCACATTGAGATTAGATCTTGGATTTTTTTGAGAAGAAAAATTTTCCTTTAGAGCTCTAATGATGTTCTGGCCAACCACCCATCTAGGGAGCTCTTTGTTTCTGAATATTCGGTTATTTCTTTCCTTCCAAATTCCCCACCAGGTATGGAGAAGAGTAATTTTCCATAAGAAGAGAACTTCAGGATTCTTTGAAGGGCAATACCAGCGTTTAAGAGAAAGTTCAACATTTTTTTGATGAATCCATGTAATGCCCCATAAGTTGAGAACCTCCTTCCAAACAAGCTGAGTGAAGGAACAATTCACAAACAAATGATCTCTATCTTCAAGGTCTCTCTTACATAGGATACACCTGTTAACAATATTGATTCTGCGTTTCTATAAATTATCCAGAGTCAAAATTTTATTTTGGAGAAAGGTCCAGAAAAAGAACTTGATTTTAGGAATGAGCCCCTTAATCCAGGCTCTTGTCCATAACGGTTTTCTGCCATTTCCCTTGGAGATGAAGATGGAAGAGACTTTAAACTGTCCACTTGGCTCCTGATACCAAACAATTTTATCTTCTTGATTAGGATTTAAGGATATGGCATTTAGGGATAATTGAATGTCCTTGAGAGCTTGATCATAGTCAGTGAGGTTTACCCAAGTGTTGTTCTGCCAATATTGATTAACCATTATCCCCACTCTTTGTTTACATCTTTCTATAACATCTTTATCTTGGATTTCTTCCTGTAAGGGTTTACCTCTTACCCAAATATCTTCCCAGAATTTCACCTTTTTACCATTACCTACTTTCCATGCACTACCTTCTTCAAGAACATGTTTTGTTCCCTGGACTGCCCCCCAAATAGCAGACGGATGAGAAATATCTGGAGTAGTAAAGAAGTCATGAAGTGACTGTGCCTTAAATAAATACTTATGCTTCCATATTTTACTCCATTCTTTATTTTCCTGATAGACCCTTCATCCCTGTTTAGCTAAAAGGGCAGTGTTGATACTTCTAATTTTCCTTATACCAAGTCCACCATCCTTAACCGGTTTGCAAATGTTATCCCATGCAATAAGAGGCATTCTCCTTTTTTTAAGCTAACTCTCCTCAAAGCAAGTCTTAAAATTTGAGTGTTTTTAAGGTAAGAAGACTTGAATTTGAACAAGGATAATAACATCGATGTTACTATCCTACCTTGAATATAACTATCTAGGATGAAGGAAAGTTGTTAAGATTGTGTTATTGACTGTGAAGGATATACAAGATTTTAGGTGTTCTATGGTTACAAGTGATCTAGGTAACTAGAATAAATATGGTTAGACTAAGTAGTAAGTAATTAGACCTAATGAGGTGGTGAGGTGAGATTATTTTAGCTGTGAGGAAGGTCAAACTAAAGGATAGATCCTTGAGAGATATTTATCAATTGTACAAGACTAGTTTAACATATAAGTATAGATTTAAGCATCTACACCTATAACACCATTGACATGTGAAACACATGAAACAACCCATAAATATAATTTAAATTTGAAAAATGGTTGTTTCTTGGCATAGGGATAATTCTATTAGGGTTGGACACCTCTTGAATTGTTTAGTCATCTGAGCTTGACAAATTCATACCAAAGGCATGATTACTAATCTGATGATCTAGAGACAATTTGAATATTATAATGAATATGTTAGGTATAAACTATGGGGTTCCTATAGGATATTAACAATAAATTAGGAAGGTTAGCCACATAGAAAGTATGTGGATAGGAGAGAAGGGTGTGAAATATCCATACATGTATGCCAAAAATCATGTGAGGTAGAGATAGGTCAAAAATAACATTTTAAAATATATAATACCAAATTTTAGTGTCTATAGACATAATGATCACTAAAATTAATTTTAATGACTAATGTTGCCTTATACTAGACTAAGGCTATCATTTGACTAGAAATCTTTGTTTATCAAAACAATTATTTACCAAGACTCTTGATTTATTTGGGGATTTAACTAGGACTTTAAATATTCATTTATCTCATCAACCATGTTGTAAGTATGTTATATATTCTCCATTTTTTACACTCTACTAGACTGTAGAGCCAAAATGGGGCCTTATTGGCATTATTTGGATTCTTTTATCTCATGATTTTGGTACCCATGGTATTGTAAAGTTGATTTGATAATTACCTTTTGATGTGAACATATATTCTTTCCCCTAAAATAGGGGAAATGAATAACTTGGTAATGCATTAGTGTATTGTTTACAATTGAGTTAATATAATAAAGGAGTTATTATGCTGGGTTTTTTTACCCAAAAGGGTTTTCTTAGGTGAAATCATGTGTACTATGTAATATTATGTGTATTCTATTTATCCTAATTTTTTCTTAAAGATTATGCTAGTATTGCTTCCCTCATTTTAATTTTATCACATCTATTTTATTTTCATTTGGTATCAAATCTAGGTCTTAGATTTGTGTGAAGAGTTAGGATTTGTTTACCCTATGATAAACTATTGTTTGAGTATGAGCTCTGCATGTGAGATTTTTTTTCAAGTAAAGGATAATGATAGGAAACACAAGGATATACATTGAAAAATTAAATTTCTAACTTTTTTAGATCTATAATATCAAGATGGAATATCTTCTTGTGGACAAATATTAATTGGTTGTTGTATTAGAAGTACAACTTGGAGGTGTGAAGTTTGAAGATAATTAAAATATCAATAGGAAAGAAAAGTGTTAAATGAGATTATGTTTGTCAGATTCAATTTTTTTTGAATTTATCAATAGAGAAAACTTATAAATATCTATGGCAAAAGTTAGGGACTTTGTATCAAATAAATTATCTAGTAAATAAATTATTTATTAGAACAAAGTTGTATTCATTGATAATGAATGACAATGACTCCATAACTAAACATCTGAATGATTTCAATACTATGGTAATTTAGTTATAGTCTATTGAAATTAAAATAGAAGAGGAATAAATGTTTGTTACTTTTCTTTTTTATTTACCCAACTCTTTGAATAATTTAGTTATGGTAATAACTACTACTTCATAACATTAAAATTGAGGACATAGTGGGAGTCTTATTATCATAAGAATTGAGGTATAAATATGTTGAATAATATAAAAAAATTATGCCTTGTTTTTAAGAGGTAATTATAAATGAATAACTAAAATACATGTAATACAATCAAATTATAAGGTAAATATAAGACTACAAGAAAAGATACAAGGAAATAGAGTTTGAGTTATGGTAAAATGGAGCATTTCAAGAAAGATTACAAATATAAAAAGGATAAAAATAGTAAGTCATTTGATAATTCCCAGGTTTTAAGAAGTAAATCCCTCTAGTGAAGACTCAGGGGATTTATTCTTGCAAACTTTAAGCTCGTATTCATATGATGGTGCATGATTGATTGACTGGGGTGTATATTTTCATATGACCCCCATAGGGAGTGCTTCTATGAATATGAAAATATCAGTGGAGATTTTTTTTGGGAAAAAAATTGACTTATAAGATCATAGGTAGAGGGAGAGTTAAGTGGAAGTTTAAATATGGAAGGGATAAAACCCTCTCTAGTGTTATGGACATTCTAAGTTTGACTAGAAACCTAATATATGAAAGATGGATGAATAGTGCAGGTGTGCAAATGGTGTAGACACCCCATTTTGGCCATAATCATCTTTCAACTAGACTTTAGATTGGTTTCTACCAAATAATCCAAATTAAGCCTTAGAATAATTTAATGTCCCAATTTCATCTGCACTTCAGACATTAGTGCCCTGAATCATGTTGAGGCATCCCTATTTAGGGTATCATCCTATACACAATAATAACCTCTCATGAATTCATCTCTAGTCAAGTTATGATCTATAAATTGATAGATTTGACTTTGGACCCATTAATTAAAGCACTTAAACGATTTCTAAAATGAAAAAAATGCTAAGTAGAATGAATTAACTAAACAAATCCAATTAAATGCTTAAGTGAAATTTCCATGTGAAATTAGTGAATATTAATTTTGTAAAAAGGAAATTTTAATAAAATTGAGGTCATGATGATGTCATAATCCTCAAAGTCAATGAATTGAAAATATCTCCATTATAGCCTTAAATTTAGAGATAAAGAGCCATTCGTAATGAATGAGATCTCTATCCCAAATATTAATTACTTGTTCCCTCCTTAACTTAACTAGAGTTAAACTAAACCTAACCACAATTAAATCTAACCTATCTAAACTTGGGTTAGAGTTAGTTGGAGAACCTATAAATACAAGTGCCAAGCCCATTCTAAAAGAAGTTCTCAAGCCAAAGTTATAATATTAAATTATTGAGAGACAAAGCTTTATTGTAATTTTATAATGCAAAATTATTGATAGATTGATATATATTAATAAATCCAAGCCAAAAATTTCCAAAATGACAAGGAGAAATGTTGTAATGAGCACTATTGTCAAAGACTCTTTGAGCACATGACCAAGCACATTCCTGCAAGGTTAATGTGAAACTCTTGCTCACAAGGAAGGTGAAGAATACTTGTTTTATCTTTTTATTTTTGTTACTTGATTTTTTCCATTACTCTTTGAGTGGCTAAGATTGAGGTGTTAGATTTATTTATGTGTTTTTATTGATGTTTATCATACTAATACTTGACTGACTCCTCTCTTGGATACCTATCTTACATAATGGAATGATCGATGGGAGCACACACCCCACATGCATAATGAGAGAATATTTGGACCTCCTTGGATCCAATAATAATTCATTTTACACCTTATTTTATTGATTTTTATCTAACTTTTCTGTGTTTGGCCCTTAACTATAGAACTACAAATTTGTTCTTATGAAATTGCAAATTTAGCATAAAGAATAGCAAGATCATCGAGAGGTACCATGAAATCATTCTAGAGAATCATGAAATCATCTCTATTTGAAATTGAATCTATGAAACTATGAATTTAGGGATGGAAGTTGTGAAATCATCAAGACAAACTACAAATTTGGCCCATAAGAACCATGGTTTTTCCTTTATTTTATGGTTAATTGTGAAATTGTTTATATGTTGTTAAATCATTATTTATAGTAGAAAAATCCTATTTTTGAGTTGTGAAATCATAATTTATAGTAGTTATATTATCTCTTTAATTTATGAAATCATTATTATATTTTGTGAAATTGTCATTTTGAGTTGTGAAATCATATATCTCACTACAAAATTGCTAACATATAGTGAAATTGCACTTCTCTATTTTTTGTGTTTTCTGTGGATTTTTTTCATGTTACAAAATCGGTGGGTTGAAGTGAGATATCATTGAGATTAGTTGAAACATTATTCAAGAACTATGTAATCACTCTCTGTAAGTCAATTTTTCATTCTATTTTTCTATGTTTTTATATACATGAATAATTTTATAGTTCAAAGTCATTGTGTAATTATGAAATCATTCTAGAGAGCTAATTTTTGTGTCTTATTGAGATAAATTTTAGGATTTAAACTTGGATTAAGCACAAATTAATACACTAACCTTGTTTATAGAGAATTAAGCTAATAAAAATTATGTTTAAGTTATTGTGAGTCAGTTTTTCCTTTATAAAACCAAAATTTCACAACAAAGGTTAAAATTCATCCACATTTGGTTAATGTAATTAAAAATCACTTTTTTTTTTGTTTTTTTAAGAATTTCAAAGCTTTTAAAATTTCAAACAAGGGAAAGGGGCACAAAATTTCAATCACATTTAAATTTGGTACTATTAAAAAGAACATATACTTTAGTTAGATTTCTTAAGGGCCTTTTCAAAATTTATTTATTTTATTATGTATTAGCTAGTTTCAAGTTTCTTAGATTAATTTTTTGTGGAAAATAAAAACTATAGTGTGTATGCTCTCCCTCTATACCATTTAGGAAACTCAAGTGACCACAAATACTTGGTTTATGGCCTTGTTTGTTTATTCTTGTCAAAAATAATGTTGTGTATGCTTTTCCCAATCTTCAAGTTACTTAGGTGACCCAAAAATGACCTCTAAAGTCTTTCCATTTCTCATTTATTTATTTTCTTGCATTTGGCTTATGGGTGGGAGTTCATCACCTCCTCACAAGTTCTTTAGGTATGAGTTGACTTGGGGTTTCATCTCTCAACATCATAGCAACCCCACTCCATGATGGGTATATAAATTATGGCATGTGATAATGGGATTGTTGGGGGGATGAGTGGCTAGCCTCTCCAATCTTAATGAACATCTAGATCAGGTCTTGATAAACATTAGACTCCACTAAGCAATACATGAATAGATTTGGTGTGTAAAGAAACAGACCTTTACATAGTAATTTATTAGGTACGAACCTAATTGACATGATTTTACCCTTGTGTTAGCCACACTTGGGACCATCTAGTGTATTTTGAAACTTATATTTTTTTACTCAACCCCACTTGCTACAAAATTTCTTGACAAATGTTGAGTGTTCCTTATTCTAAATTCATGCCATGTACCAATGCTTGAAATATATAAGAGGGTAAAAACTCTACCTACACCTGTTATTTAATTTTTGGATTAATAATTAGTTCCCCACAAGAATTGGTATATCATTGGAAACTTTGGTAGAATCTATGCACACCCATGTTAATTTTAGGGATAGGACAAGCCATTAGTGCTATTTCTATTTTCTTTAATTTATATGTGTGTTTTGAGACTAAATTGCTTATTTGTTTAAATTCAAAATGGTCATAAACATCATGTGTTTTCACCATAATTTAGCCTAAGAAGTGTTACTCTACCCATTTTGTGTTACACTTTTGCCTTAGAGTTTTTATTGCAAAACAGTTTGTGTGTCAATTGTTTAAATGGGGCATTTTATGTTATCCATTTTGTCTCAAACATTTACCTTGGATTTTTTAGTCCAAAACAATTGTCATTCCATTTAATTCAAGGAGCATTGTTCCACTACTAATGTCATTTCAATTTTTTTTCCTTGTTTCAAATAAAGTTCAAAATCATGTGTACATTTTGGTCTAAAATGATGTCATTATATTATCCATTTGAGTCTAGGATGTTCTCCATTTAAAAAATCCATGTCTTTTAAATCAAGTTTGGAATTTGTCTTGTGAAGTTCAGATTTAAAATTGATTAGTATACACCTAGGACTTGCTTAATTTTGTCTTGAGTGTTTACCTCTTACCTTTGAATTGTGTAACTTGGATTAACTCCTTGCTTGATTAAAAAAACCTTTTACCTAGATCTAGGAAATGGTTTATTTCTATATGCCTCGAGTCAGTTTATTATCTTAAAATAAGGTCAAAAGTCACTTTTTAAGTATAGCTCTAATCATAGTTAGTTTACATTAGAGCATTACTTATCTCTTGGGGTTGGTTGCTTCACTCGTCACTTTTTTTTTATTACTTAAGATTGACTTTTCCAATTAGTTTTATGCATGTGTCTAGAGTGAATGATTTATACCAAGGTTAAGTTTGTTTTAAAAATCCATGTGCAAAGATTGAGTCAACTATTTTTAAATATTTTCCTTAGATTTATATTAATTACAAGTTTTTACCTCAACCTAGTTTGTTTTAAAGTCTAGATTTGTGCCTTTTTACCAAAGACCTAACACCTTTTCATTTTAGACCTAGATTATATTTGTTTGGAACATTTTACCAAGACTAGGATTCAAATTTGAATTTCATTTGACCATTTGTGTGAATATCTTAGAGTATTGAAAATATTTTAGACTAATTTTCCATTGATAGTTTTCGAGAAGAGATCCATTCTAGGCCAAGTTTAAACCATTTGTCGCAATAGATCAAATTTTCCATCTAGACCAAATTTAAAGATGTTTGTAAACATTAAATAGTATTTTTAGACAATTTTTGAAGTGTTTTGTGAAGTATAGACATTTTATTCATGATACATTTATCATGGGTTCAAATATGACTCACTATACACATAGTGGGACTATGCATAATCCAGATTATGAAATCATAGTCATGAATGATCCCTTTGTTCAAGACCCATATGGGGATGATGGGGTTTTTGGGATAGATCCATATACCCCTTACAATACTCAATATATGGAACAAGGTAAATATCCATTAGCATAATACTTTGTTGCTACACCTTTTTATCCATGTCAAGAGCAAAAAAAAATAGTTCAATACCTTGCTAATGCACCATATATTATTGAACAAGTCTAATAGTAGCCTTACTATGTTACCACACTAAAAATTTATGACCTATACTTATTCAATCATCACCTAATTGAGAACAAGGATATGATTTTAGTTAGGGACATAAAGGTAGGAGCCAAGTTTCTTGCAAACTTTCTCCATTAAAGTCTACCTAGTCCAGTTAGAGTGCCTAAGTAACGTACCTTAAACCAAAATCATTAAACATGCCTCTACTTGTTACCACTAGGCACTAATGCTAATGCCAAAATAATATCCAAATGTGATTTAAAATGTAAAAGTCCCTATGGTGGATGAATTCACATAAATGCAATAAGCATATGAGACATATCTTATTATAGTGCAAAATTTCAATGTTATGGCCATATCAAATACCCTGCTTATAGAGTTAACTCCCTCAATAGGAGTGCCATTTGATTTTTTGGGTCATAATAATCTAAATGTGAACCCATTTTTCCAAATTACTATGATAGGTGACATGTTCAATGTATCAATCATTGAGGAAGTGACTATGTCTTCTACTCAAGATCATGTGCCAAATGTAGTGGATAACACACAAGTGTATCCCAATTTATACCAAGGTGAGTTAAATACACAAAAAAATAATTTATAAAAATAAGTGCCTCTTGACAATACTAAAAGTGGTTTGTAACAATAGGGGGTAGGAATTCCTCATTCCTAACCATAGCAGGTTATTCCCACTCCTCAACCAACTACTTCTTCAAAAATGAAAAACAAGGGGATAAGTAACCAAGCACTACCTAATTTTTTATCATAATAAGTGGTGAATGTTACCTTAACTCAATAGGTTATGACTATTATTCCACAACCATATACATAGACCAATGTACCACCATAATATATGGTGGGTTCATCACAAACATTGTCTAATCAATAACACATTATTATTGGTCAATGATAAATACCAAACACCCAACAAGTGTCCAGTTCACAATAGGTATTTATTCAATAAATAGGTGCCAAATTAGTGCAAATACATATTAGGTAATATTTTAATTCTACTCAATAGGTGATATAAATCCAAAGATAGGGCTTTAGTTAATAATAAGTACTATTTATACTACCAAGTTTGACTAGTCAACAACAAATTCCTACTCAAACTCATTAGGCATAATACCTTCCACAAGGACACATAATTCCATCACAACCCCAATTTATTCTAACTCAAAGCCATATTATGAATATAAACTAGAATATTTACCAAAAACACATGCAATGTCAATAGCCTAATCCTAATGCATAGATGCATATTCCTAGTTGATTGGTCCATCAAACTAACATTCCAAAATACTCCATTCCCTCACTATACCCTGGTCAAGGTAATCCCCCTTTTATCACCCATCCACAACCATAACCAAATATTCCATTAAGTTTCTTATCCCAAGAGTTGCAATAAATGAGTGATGCAATTGTAGCCATTAAAATAAGAAAGCAAACCAAGAAATTTACATTGGATGATGTGTGCTCATATCCATTTAACATGGAATATGTCCAAATACCATTTATTATGGGTTATGATACACCAAAATTTGACAAGTAAAAGGGTAAAGGAGACCCTATGGAGAATTAAAAAAAAAATGTCACTTGCCAGCTAGTAGCCTATAGTGACATCTAAATTTAAGTTGGATAAGATTTGGAATGGATTCTTAAGTTGTCAAATAACTTGGTATATAACTTTGATGATCTTTTAGATAAGTTTGTATAATTTTTTTACAAAAATCTCTAGAATGAAATTTTAGTAATTGATTTTATTTAGGCAAAGTAGAAAGTTGGTGAGAGATTTATGAGTTACTTACAGTGATGGAGAGCACTTGCTAGTCACTTTACCCATAATATTATAGATAAAAAATTGGCATATATGTTTACCAAAAATTTTCATAGCAAAATATCTTATTACTTGGAGCTTTAGTGTGCTCACACACTCAAGGAGATCATTGAAAAAAGTATATAGATTGAAAAATCCCTTATTAATAAAGGGATTATTAATTTATCTTCTTCAAACCAAAACTAGAGCCAAAACCAAAATTTAGGCCTAAGTCATAACCCTAACTTAGTCCAAATGAAAGCATCTACACCCATTCAAGCTAATAACTATGAAAAATCTAAGACATATAACTGAAAAAATAAGGTTGTTGATAATGGATTCATTGAGTTATGTCATGTTCAAATGGGTTGTGTCATGTTTAAATGGTGTAAAAACTATCTACTTATCCCTTCCCATAAATGTAATTTACTACACAAATGTAGCCTATCCAAGAAACATAGTCTATGCCTCAATGTAGATGAACTCCTCAAATGCTACAACTACCACCTTTTCAAACTTCTCGTCCAAGAAGAAGACCTAATGATAGAGTCTTAAATGACCTTAGTGAGCCTATTAAAAAAATGCTTCACAAATTAACTATGGCTAATATGATTATTTGGCTGATTCCAAAACACTTTCCTAAAGGATTACCTTATCTAGATTGGTATAAAGAGCATGAGTTTTGTGAATACTATCATGTAGCTGAAGCACCTCATTAAGAATATATTGGAAAATAGAGAGATATACTCGGATAATAGAGTGTCTACTACCAATCAAAACTTGAGTATCTACCAAAATCCTTTTCCATAATATAACAATACCAATCAACAACAACAACAAAGACCATAAAAATAACAATAAGAACAACACCAATAACAATAACAACAAAAACAATAACTTCAACCATAAAATGGATGGAAATAAGGTTAGAATTACACTCATAACTAACATACCTATGATGTAGTTATATACAACTATAATAAAGTTGTATGTCATATTGGAGGTGGTCATGTATCTACCATTACCATTAATCCTAAACTAAATACCAAAAAACTAAGATTGTTACCTAACAATGCCCATCAACCTCCTAATGTTGGTAATCCTTCCTGATCTCTAATCTTAGCCAAGCACAACAACAACCAAGGATTACCATCTTGGGTCCCTATATCAATAACCCTTCATTGACCAGTGACCATAACTAAGCACACTGACAATCAAGAATTACCCTCTCTAGCCCATCTCTATCATCTTCTAGTTACAATGGTCCTTTACCCAATCTAGATTGTACAATCACAACTCAATGGTCTAGAGTCACCATCCAAAGCCTAAAACCCCCTACCAATGAGCCAATACAACCCACTATATCAGCTAAGAATAAGTTTATTACCATTGTTAAGGAAAAATGTATGATATTGTGGAATAACTCCAAAATATGCCCATACAAATATCTATTTTAGATTTGTTGTGTATGTATACTATCCAAAATAATATCCTTACTAAATTCCTAGGCTAGTTATAAGTGACCAAATCACATTATGCTAGATAAATTTCAATATTTGGTTGGAAACCTATCCCCCCAACTAACAATTGACCTTCAACCAAAGTGATATGTCATCCCTTGGCCCTCTCCATAATAATCAATCGTATATTGAAGTTGTTATCATGTATAAAAAGTTTAAACATGTCCTCATAGACAATTTATTGAGCCTAAATATTTTGTCTCTAAAATTAATCAATCATCTTGGATATATATCAGCTATCCTTCAGCCACAGACTATTACTATCAAAGCCTATGATAATGAAGAACAAGAATCACAAAAACCATCAGTTTGCTAGTGATTAGGTCTTTGACCCATAATACACTTTGACATGTACTAGACCTAGATTTATCATACAATTTGATTTTAAGAATACCATGTATACATTAAATCTATGTAATACCTTCAACCTTGCACTAGTGTATCAAATTTCCTCACTGTACGATGGAGGTAACTATCCATGGAGATTTACAACCATATGAACACTATAAGCATTTGGAGATTAAATCAAAAGTTATAATTACCATTTTCACCTATACCTAATACCAAATAAGGACAAATATAATGAGATACATTTTGAAACATTAGAGACCAATTGCATAGACCCCGATAGCCTTGCCTCAACTTCACATATGCCTCCTCTTGAAAATTTTAATCATTTTACCATCTTAGACAATGGTCTAGGAGATTATTTTACCCATGATACCTTCCACATAGCCAAGATTACACAAAAACCCAAGTCCTATGGAATGCCCAAAGATAATATAATTTGCATGTAATGGTGACAAAAAGGAAAAAGAAAACTTCATTGCCCAACACCTATTATTTTCACACTGACCACTAGCTAAGAACAAGACCTTTTTGCCAATGATGATTCCTAGTTATACATTGATAGATTGGCTGATTGATACCAAAGTAAAAAATATCCCATCCCTAACATGATTATGGATAACCAAGCTTATGAAGGTAGAGGATTGGGGGTGAATTAGTAGGGTAATATTGATCCCATTGCTATGACCAAATATAAAGGAACTCACACTCTTAAATTCAAACTACTTGGGGATGACCTAACACGTCTTATTCATGTGCCTACACCAACAACTAGTGAAGATAATTTTGACAACAAAGAAAGTATAATTATATCATATACGAATATCTATATAATACCAACTTATTTGACCCACATACCATTTATGTTATCATGTAGATAATTTAACAGTCCCTGATTACCCTTTATCACCCTCAATTAATAGACTATGACCAATAAGAATCCATAGTGACTTTAGGTGAGTTCAAGAATGATGAGGCCTTTTTTAATTTTTGGGCCTTGATATAAAATGTTCATTTGGGAGACCATAAACAAGGGTTATCTATAAAATTAGATCTTGATTCCTATTTTGGAGAGTAGGTTAATACCCTTAGCTGAAAACAAAAAAAATAAAACATTGAGGTCCCAAAATTAAAACATCTTTAAGGTTCTTTTAGACTAGGCTAAAATTAAATAAAAAGGCCAATCTCTTGGTGAAAACCTATTTTAGGTGCCACTATATGGGTATGTTCACCCTTATTCAAATGAAGCTCAAGAGACCACCAAAAATGATCTTGCTTTTGGTCTTGAACTTAGAACATAGGAATAACATGGCTTTGATCAAATTATTTAATAATGTCCTACAGTGTTTGTTACATGGTCCTTACCACCATTAGGAGATTTAGATTCATCTTATTTGGGGGAACTTGAAAAACCAATATGATAAGAGGAATTTATGATTACTAGCCAATTTACATCTCTACCAACTATTCTAAATGATGGCTCGAATCTTGTTATATAGGATGACATAGAATTCAACATTGAGACTCTAAAAGACCTAAAGTGGATCAAATTAAGTGCATCCCTCACTAAGGAGGAATGTGAAGTTTTTACAAGCCTTTTAAATGAGTTTGTTGACATATTTGCATGGGCTTATTCAGACATGATAGGTTTAGACCCCACCATAGTTTCACACCATCTCATTATACATCTTGATGCTAAACCCATTACACAAAAACTACATAAAATACATCCTCATACTCTTATGTTAGTCAAGAAAGAGTTGGATAAACTCTCAGAAGTGAGATGCATTAGGCTGATCAATTATTTAGAGTGGGTCTTTATCATTATGCATGTTAGGAAAAAGATAGAAGGTATTAGAATTTTATCTAATTTTTGAGACATTAACAAGGCTTGCCTAAAGGATTACTTTCCTATATCAAACATTGGCATGATTATTTAATCCATAACTAGGTATGAAATGCTTTCCCTCATAAATGGACTTTTAGGATCTAGATTGCACTAGGTGATCAACACAAAACAACATTCACTAATCCTAAGGGAATGTTTTGCTACTAGGTCATGCCATTCAACCTCAAGAATGATGGGAAAACATAAGAAAGGGATATGAACATATATTCCATGATATGATGCATGTTATTATTGAATACTATGTCAAAGACATATTGGGTAAATTTAAGACTTGTGTAGATCATCAAGATGTACTACAAAGGATATTTGAAAGGCTTTATGAGTATAAGGTTTGACATAATCCCAAGAATTAAATCTTCAATGCTAATTCATGCAAAATATTAGGCTTATTATCTCTCTTTGAGGCATTGAAGTTGATCTTATTAAGGTTCAAGCCATTACTAAGATGCCACCACCTTCCACTTTGAATCAATTCCTCAGTTTCTAGGGTAAAATCTAGTCTATTAGGTGATTTATTTCATATTTGACCAGTAAATTTCATCCTTTCACTCATTTATTAAATAAATATATTACCTTTATTTGGGATGAAGATTTTTAGAGGGAATTTGAACACACAATGTAATACTTAGGCAATCTGCCTATTATATTACAATCAATGCTATGGAGGCCATTCCTAATTTACCTATCTGCCACTAAAAATGTCTTGGGAGAAATTTTATCCCAACATGATGAATATGGAAAAGAACATGCTATATACTATCTAATATGTATACTAGTAGTGTATGAACATAACTATATGCTAATTGATTTTTTTTGTTTAGCTAGGGTCTTTGTATGCTAGAAGTTGCATCATTACATGATTAATAATAATACCATAGTCATTTCCAAAGTATATCCACTCAAGTAGCTACTATCAAAAACAAGTTTATAGGGATGCATATCTAAGTGGATCATGATTCTAAGTGAGTTTGAGATTAAATATCAAAATGTCATTAAGGGACAAGTAATTATATATTATATTATTAAATTTCCCATTTTAGATACTCAACCACTTACTTTTACATTCCCAGATGAGTACATCATAACTATCATAGAAACACCACCTAAGGAGAAATAATGGAAGCTACATTGATGGGTCATTAGTATCTCATGGATTAGGAGCATGATTTTATTTATTATACCATAGGGGGATCTCATTCCCAAATAATTCTGTATCATATTTTCTTATACCAATAACATGTCTAAATATGAAGCACTCATTGTAAGGCTTCATCAAGCGGTATAATGGAACATTCAACTTTTCTTGGTTTATAGAGATTCCCAACTTATCATTAATTAGGTTACATACCAGTTATAAATCAAAGATGATAATTTGGTACCATATAAATCCATGGTGGAAATTATCAAGTAGAAAATTGATTACATTCAATTTGAACACATACCTCAAGCAAATAATAGGACAACAAATTCCATGACTACCATTGGTTATTTAATCTACAATACAAACAAGAAAATATACCATCAATTATTCATTAAACATCTTATAATGCCTAATCATGAACCCTCAACCATTGAAATGATCTTTGATTTTATTAGTACCAGTTCTATTTGGTATTCTGACTTGAATAATTACCACCATGACCAAGTCTTTCCACCAAACCTTCACATAAGCAACAAAAAGCCTTCACACACTAAACCTCTCATATATTATACTTGGACCAACCCTTTACTTTAGATACTTTGATGAAACTCTGATTCATTATTTAAATTCAATAGAAGTCGCATTAGTTTTGAGGGCAGTTCATGAAGGAGTTTTTAGGGCTCACACCAATAGGCATATCCTTGCCAAAAAGCTCTTACATATTGGTTATTACTAGATGACCATGGAAGTAGATGCGACATCTTGTGTGAAAAGATGTAAGAAATGTCGAAGACATGCAAATTTGATCCATGCTCTGACAAGAACACTCAAATTAATGAATATACCATGGTCATTTTCAATGTGGGGACTTGACCTCATAGGGAAGATTAAACCTGCCTGCTCAGATGGAAATAAGCATATACTTACCACCATCGATTATTTCATTAAGTGTGTCAAAGTTATACCCTTCACTTATGTGTCAAGAAAACAAATTTACAAATTCATCTTCAACCATCTCATTTACCATTATGGTATCCTATAATAGGAGCCTAAGTGTGTCAAAGTTATACCCTTCACTTATGATAATAGAAGATCATTTAAAAACAAGGATGTTAAGGTGCTTTGCGATGAGTTTAACATTACCCAACATTTTTGCACTACATATTAAATTAAGGTAATGGAAAAATAGAGGCATCTAAAAAGACCATTGTAAATATTATTAATCAAATAATCAATGATGTTGGCCATGATTGGTACTTATAGATCTTCCATGCCCTCTAGGATTACTATACTCTAACAGGAGCCACACCATATTCCATTGTCTATATCACTATGGCCATTCTTCCCATCAAGGTTGATTTATATTCTCTATGTATTTCATTGAAGAACATCATTGATGATAAGGAATATAGAGTCACTCATTTGTAAGATCTAGAGTTATTGGATGAAAAATGCATGGCCACTAAAAATAAATTATAAGCATATCAGAACTAGTTACATGGTTATCATAACATGTGTGTGAATCATATATAGTTTGAGTTTGGTGATATTATCCTCAAATAAAAATAGAAGAACACCACAATAGAGAAAAATAATAAAGGCAAGTTCAAGCCTAATTAGATAGGACCATATGTAATTATTTCTAACTATGGTTTTGAGGATTACAAGTTGGATACATTGAAAGGAGATGAAATTGTTGAACCCATGAACATAATACATCAAAAGTGTTATATCTCTTAAGAGTCCCAATATATTATCTATGAGGATCATTTAAATCATAATGTAATATCACCTTCCTTATACCATATCTTATATACCTTACCTATTTGGTCAAACTTGTTTAACACTAGCTTACCCCCCATTTTATCCTTATTTATGATCCATTAGTACTTCAGACACATTCCATGATTGGATTTAGATGAAGTTTTACTAGTTGATTTAATATGATGATTCATTGAGTGCATATTTTCCAAAATAAGGTACAATAACTTGGGTTAGTATGATAGTAGTTTGGCAATTGCACTCTTCATTATTCTCATATTATATCTCATTTATGGTGATACTAATTATAACTACCTTTGGGTAAGTTAGTATCATATACCCATTCCATTTTTTCCTCATTATAACTTCCTTTGGGTAAAATTAGGAATAACCCTATTTTTTAATCTAGATTTCTACCTCAGTATTCTATAATTTTCCATTTGCCTATTCATGAACTTATTTTACCTAGTTGGACCTTTCACTTTAATTATAAATATAGTGACTTGAGGTCCTATGGGACTATGTAGGTAGTGCTCGATTTATGTTGAGGTTAGCTCATTCATCCCTTTTGCCACACTCTTGTTGTTTCATGAGCAATTTAAATTTAAATAGTCTTGCTACTTTGTGAGAATATTTAATTTATGATCTCACCATTTTTTTATTTATACCATATTGAAACTCATAATTCTCAATCAAGTTGAGATGTTTATAAATTTCCAAAAACATTTGAAAATGTTCAAAAATCCTAAAAATCACAAAACCATAAAAATTGGCTTAGAATTTCCACGTGAGATATAAAGCCTTAAATTTTTTGGGGATGGATCATATTACCTATTCAAATTAATTTATAGGCCAACTTATCCTTTTTACTCCCATTTTTGGGAGAACTACATTGGCCTAAGGTCCACATAGACTATGTAGGCAACACTTGGATATATTGGGTATCTCGGGTTAGCTCAATTACCTTCTTTTAATTTTTTACCACTTATTTATCTTAAGAATTATATGAATCTTAGATATTTTACAAGTAAACCACTTATCATTTAGTTTACCCATATTTATTTTCCTTATCCATACACTCTCACCATTTTCAAGTTGATGTTGTGAGTATTATTCGTTCAATCTTGATGCATTAATGACCACTTGAAGTTTATTACACTCTTGACTTTTTGCAAGCTATTTATATTTGAATGCTCTTTACATTTTTAAAGAAAACTTATCCAACACTCTCACCATTTTGTGAGAAACCTTATCTCTAATAATTTTGTGAGCAACCTTAGTAAATGTTCTCATAATTTTGTGAACAAGCTTAGCCAATGCTCTCATTGGTTTATGAGCTCATTCTCATTCTAAGCCATAGATGTAGTAAAAACTATGAATTACCAATTTATTTCATTAGTGGATGTTCATATATTATATTTTAGTGAATTTTTTAAATCTTAAACCATACTCTTACATTTACTTAATTTATTTGTGTTAACATTTTCATGACTGTGAGCATCATCCCTCTCTTTTCCTATGCCCTCACCATTTTGTGAGATCATTCCTATTTTATTCTACAAGTTAATCATGTTTTATTATCATCCATTCTATTATATCCCATATCCTAATATAATTAAATTTGGCATGAAGTTCATGTTAGATCTTGTGTCTATGGAACTATGTAGGCAACATCTACTTACCTATTGCATTTAGAGTCAACTCATGTACCCCTTCATTTTATTCTATTCCACCCCATTTTGTTTGTTTTATTTTATTGTCCCTTATAGAATATGGAATTTTTTTGTCATATTATTTTTTGGAATAAAAATTATTGAGGGATTGGGTGAATCAGTCTTTAAAAACTTATCAACTTCCTTTAAGCAATCATGAACTAATCAAACAAGCTTATAAATCTAGCAAGCATAAACACTAATCCACAAGAGCATGAAGCAAAATAACACATCACATATGTGGGAAAACATCAATGTGAATAAAACCCATTGATATTTTAAAATGTAATATAGTACTATAATACAAACACAAATTTTAGTGAAGCACCAACCTCACATGGAGCACCAACCCCAACTAGCTAAGCACCGACTCAACTAGGCTTTAACAAGCACCCAATTTCAAGGAGACACCAACATCCTAGGTAAATTAGCAGCAAATTAGTCATAAGAAAATTTTTATCGCCTTCATAACCCTTTTTTTTTATCATACAATAGATGATGATCTCCTTTTTCAATTCTTCCCTCTCTAATTTCCCTCTCAAACTACCTTCTAGGCTTCTTCACTCAACTAGTCCTCTTCTTGACTTGATTAGGTCATATGAAATTGATTTTCATGTACATAAATTTTTTTAAATTATTTATAATAAATAATTCAATGATTTTTACAACTATCTCAAACATTAAAAATATATTATTTTCATTATCAAGAACATTTATTAGCTCAGATACCACATTAATTTAATGTTATATATGAATTTATTCTACTCTTAAATATGTTATACTATTTGCTTACTCACTTCATACTCACAATAGGCCTAAAATTACCTAGTATTTATACAAGTCTATTGTTCATATCATTATTAGTCAAATAAACAAAATTAACTTATTATTTTAGACATGAAATGGATATTAAGACATTTAATATACATGGATAAAAATTTATTTTATTTTCTTTGGGTCTAATCTACCTTAATTAGACCTTATCTCACATTTAGGTCTCATGGAGACCTAATCCTATTAGGTCTATTTAAGACACATTACACTTTGCCTTTCTTGGAGCAATTTCAAATAAATAATATGGTATTAACATATAATATAACAATTAAATATAACTTTTATAATATAATATAGACTTCATTACACTTTTTATCATCAACCACCACTTGAAGCACACCATTTAGGCCTTTCCATACCCAAAAAGTTTGTCTAGAACAACTGAAGCATAAACACAATTTTTCCAAAAAAACATGAAAAAAAATCACAAATATATAATATACATGAAATTATGGTAATAAACATGTGTTTTATAGTTCACAACTTAGGTAAAAAGAACTTAAACTCTTCTTTGCAGATAACTAACTCAGAACTACCAACTAGCCTCAAGACACAGTCATGAAAATTGAAATTAGGACACCTAAAAGAACACACTAAAGGAATTATAATTCATTAATATGATACTATAAAATAATTAAAACAACATCCAATTAAAAAATCATAGTCTCTAATGGCAACTATTGGTTTTACAGACCAATTTGTTGACCTTCTCTCTCAAACCTCACTTAGTCAGACAAACCATTCAGGTTTAATGTATCAACCTATTATACTGAATTATAAGATTATAAAAATATGTATAAGAAATAAAATTACAAAAAAACAACATAATTTTCATTATATACATCAACTTAAGTCATAGAGTCTTAAACTCATCACTACAACTTGCTTACCCAAAACTGCCAGTTTGCCTTGAAGATCAATCATAGTGATTTTGACTTTCAAAAATTGTATGAAAACTTTAAGAGAATTAAAATTAATGTATATGATATTATGGGGTAATTTTACCATTATAATATAGATAGATAATATGGTCAAATGGTAATATTGATCTTGTAGACTAATCTCATAGTCTTACACCTTCATTGTCTCATCTATACTAGACAGGTCAACTTATGAGCAATATTTTCATCATTTACAATGATCTCCAAAAATTATATATAACATAAACATGTGTTAAAAGTCTTTAAAAACACATTCATGAATTTATTTCCATCCTTATTCCATGATAACACATCCCTAATCACCTTCTCACTTCTACCTGGGTTTCTCACTATTTTCACCATTTGGGTTGTTAGTGACTAGTCAACTTGTATGAAAAATTTAGAACACTTGAGGGATATAAAATAATTATAAACCACCATGTAAATCAAATAAAAGTATCAAATTTTTTCCTCTATCAATCTAAAAACTTTGACTTTGTCAAGTCTAACTATTATAACAAATCTTCGATAAATAAGGCATTTTTTATAGGGTCCACACACTCACCTAACAAATAAATCACACTTTAGGGTGATTGGGAGAGTTTAATGCAACCCAAAATCACTTAAATATTCATACCAATCCATTTTGATCACTTTATAAGAAGGTATTTCACATCAGGTCATTATTAGGGTTTTAAAGAGGGTTAAGACTATTTATAGTGTTAATGATCATTCATAAAGGACTACCCCTTATTTCTAAAACCAATGCCTAGAGATATTAGTTATGACCCTTAAATATATATCCTCAATAGATTAGGTTCCCATGCAGAGGTTACAGATGCCAATGAACACCTGAAATTCCTTCTTGGGTTGAGAACCCTCCATTCTATGCACTCTAGAGACCACACAACACTTTTTCAAGCCTAAACCTTCAAAATTTGACCTTAAACATTTTAAAAATTATTGAGACAACATGATTTTTTTTAAATTCTTAAAAACTCATACTTGCCTTGAAAAATGATCTTGATATCCCATTTGGCCACCATTTCTCTCTTTGTTCTCTAGGCCTTGACCTATAAGTCACATTAGGCATTGAAAATGACGTTTTAACTACTATCCAAGATTTAAAAACATAATATAAAAACTCAATCAACCTCTCTAAATCTCAAATTCTTATTTACATCCTTAATATGTCTTGTCAATAGCTCATAATACCTCATTAGGTCAGGTAGGGTCTAGAACTAGTCTAGTTATAGACTTGGGTTTAAGGTTTTACCCCTGTAGGCTCACTTTGAAACTATCTTGAGTGATCCAATGCCTATTATGAATTATAAATGAAATTTATATAGTATATTATTCATCTATGCATCCATCTCACCAAATCACCATGCTCAAACCTTCTCACTGGGTCTCTCCATGCCATGACTAGTGTCATGACTAGGCTTCTCAAGCACTTGAAGTTTGACAACTAATATTGAAACACTATTTGATGATTGTACCCATTAATAACATGAATTATATTATCCTTAAATAATTTCATGCCTCTATACATACCTCTCCATGGTTACCATGCACATGCTCCTAATATGACTATGTTTGTATTCAATAACTAGTACTCAAAACATGCTTACCTTGACCTAAATATTGACATAAAAATAAGAAGAATCATTAAGTTGCCTTCAAATTCTCTCTCAATAGAGAGACATTAGGTTTCCTTAAAATTATCTCTTGTCACATGGCATCCCTTTCACATCAAGTACATAAGCTTATGTCTCATAGGTCATTCACCATGCATCTTCAGCAGAGGCACCTTGACATAAAATGACATGAACCTTGACATCAAATGAAATCAACCTTGAAATCAATTGACAACAATTCTCAATATTATTTGTGTCAATATTATCTATAGCCTATGGGTACCATTATGCCATTTGTTCTTGTGTTGTTTTACTGTGTCATTGCTACCTAGCTTACAGATCACCATGTCACCAAGATTAACACCTATATTACACATTCACAAATAATTTGTATTTTATTTGTACTAAAATTGTGATTAACCATTTCTTGTATATTTTTTCTTGCTTATCTTAATTTGTTTATTTACCTTTGTGTGTTTATAATAGTTTGTTAATTTCACTTTTCCTTTCTTTGAATTTTTTAATTGTTTTGATTGTTTTGTTTTATTTATTTATGGCCTTTTTTGTTTATTTTATCTTTTTTTGTTTGTTATATATATTTTTTTTGTTTATTTAATTTTGTGTTGTTTATTTGAGTCTTCTTTATCTTTCCTTGTTTGTTTATTTTTGTTTAATGGTGTTTTTGTTTGTTTGTGTTTGTTTATTTGTTTTAGTTTTATTTACCTATTTGCCTTTTATTTATTAGGTTGTCTTAGGATTCTTGCACTTGATTTATGCTTGAGTCTTCATTATCCATATCTTTTACTTGAATTATTCACTAGTGTATGTTCCTACACTTAGTTTATTACATTATATTCACTTGGGATTTGATTGTTCATATATTATGTCTAAGTGATTTGTAATTTCATTTAAATCAAGTTTTCCATGCTTTGGATACCCATTGTTATTATAATTGTCTATAACTATAATACATAATATCATAATCTATAACAAAAATCAATCCAAAAGATATATCAGATAATGTAGTGGGTAGTACTTCTCCTTATTCACACCTAGAAAATCCTAGACCTACCCATACACTACCCAAATACAAAGTAATTAAATCACAACTAAATAGTAATAACTACTAGTTAGGACATGCATCTACATACTATAACATATCCCAAATCCATGCCTATCACTGAGGGGGGGAATGAATCATTTATGCACATAATTCATTTCCAATTCCAAAACTTCAAACTCTCAACCAATCAATATAAGCAATCATGAAGCATATAAACTAGTTATTATAATTAACAAGGAAACTATGCACAATAAAGACACATATCACACGAATTATGTGTCAAACCCTCATTGGGGATAAAACCCACTCTCAAGCCTAAAAATAATTGGACTATAGTCTTATAATGGATTCACAAACAAGAGAATTTTAGTGAAGTACCCACTTCATAAGGAATGCCAACCCCTAATCTTGAACAATCACCCACTCATCCTAGATGTTGAGCACCCACACAAAACCTTTTGATATTAACACCTCCATAAATCTAATTTCCTTTCAATCCGATGGAGAAATAGTGAATAGTAATTTTCTTCAACCCTTAACACTCTCTCAAAACTTCACATACAATCAATGCATCCAAAACACCCTTTTAGACCACTTTACACTTATTCGCTTATATTAAATCTTCAACCCTTCAAGAAAACTATTATAACATAAAAAATATGACTTATAGGTCACACACATATCCTTCACATTGCCCTACTCTTTAATCTATCCACTAAAGATGCTCACCCTTTTCTATACTTTGCATATTAACTCTAGAAACCTTCATCTTTGTTTATGATCTTTATAGAGCCTTCATGATCATCACCTTCTTGGTCAGACATAATACTTGCCTTAATCCTTAAGGCTTATATCATACTTATAATATGATCGATTTCATCTACATTGGTTGTCCATAGATTTGATATATCAGCCTTAAGCAACAACATCTTTTAATTAGGCCTTAAGAAGCCCTTATAGGTCCATGGAGACCTATTCATACTTTTATCACTTCACCAATAAAAAATAAGAACATAATACTACTTTAAATCACATAGGTCCTCACCATATGACCCCTAAGACACCCTTAAGTGATTACATTCATCACTACACACCTATGCATATGCAAAGCCTATCAATCATTTGAATTGTACATGAAAATACCATGAACATACTGGATAATTTTCAATGATATCATGGTGATGTAATGAAGGTGTCAAATTGAGTGGATGAAGTGCCTTTATAGTCTAATTAACAATGACAAAGTGTGTAATGTGCTTGTCTTAGTATGCTTGGTTGATCTTCATTTTTGGCATGGTTTGAGATGGTTAGGGATGAGTCTAAAGTATTGATCATGTAAAAGGGGTCATATTATAAATAAATAATGGTTTGAGTTCTTATGTTCATGAGTGGAATTCATATAGTAGTCCATAGATTTCATCTAGACATTTTGGGTCCAGTAGTAAAAAATCTAAATAGGCAGTTTGTTGATGTCACCATTGCCACATGTAGATGAGTCAAGAAAGGGTTGGTCATATGGTTATGATCACATTATTACCAAGTTTATATGGTCCAATTATCAAGTCATGTGATGAATCACAACCAAATATATGTGTGTGCAATGTTGGGCTCCCAAGTAGTTTGATAGTGTTTCCCCATACTTCCAAATTTACAATGTGACAAGAAAAAATGAGTAGGAATTTTGATGTAGTAATATTTCACTTGTGTGGTAGTTTTATAATTTGTTGATGATATGGGTTTGTTAAATTTTTTTCCTAGTTTCTATACACTAAATTTTAGGTCATGAGATGAAGCGAAACAAAAGATATGCATGTTCAAAGTTGGCCTCCTGGACAATTTTTGACATAGTTGGCTCTGTGGTAGAAAAATATGCGTGAGAAAATTAATGGCATTATATATTGAATGCACAAGGGTTATAGGAGAATATTTATATATGTTTGTATTATCCTATATTAGGATATCATATGGTCTAAATTTCATATGATGCATTTAAGCATAACAAAAGTTATTGAGGTCCAAAGTTGGCTTTCCAGGTATATAACAATGGTCCCCATGCTTAGTCAGTTTTGCAAGAGATAAAGATTAGGAAAAAATTAAGATCCAATGGTTAATGAGAAATAATACAAATATATCTAATGCTGCATATAAAGTTGAGGAGGTCAAAGTGATATTTAGTTAACAAAGTTGAAGATCAATCTCCTTACAAAAGGATCAATGAAGCGTGCTTGTTCTAAGGTGTTAATAAGTAGCGAGATGAAAATAAGTGTTCAAAGTTTAAAATTATGCATAGGTAAATATTATAATTATTATAATATATAATGGTGATAATAAGTTCATACATACATACACACACACACAGATATATATATATATATATATATATATATATATCAATGGTGTGTATTGAGTGAGATGATTTTAGGGTATCCATGTCTAACACAGATAAAGATTGAGCTATGTACAGGGTATCGACAGAGCACATTAAGTCAAATAGTTAAGATGCAGATCCAATGACGAGTGATGATAGGTAAAGGTATACTAGGTAAAGGTAAAGAAGTGCATGATCTATCTAAGTATAAAGTAAATGAGATGCATTTTAAGTAATCAAAGTTTAATTGTGATCGTTTGAATTCAAATATTTGAATTTAACAAAGGAAAGACCAATGTCTAGTTTTTTGGCCATATCTTTTTATATATGTATAATTTGATCATAGTGTGAAAACAAAAAATGTTGAGTAATACAAGGCACATCTATTAATATATATTTTAATATATTAAATTTTACATAATCAAATATAAAGAGGTTTAAATTTGACTATGTGTTTTTGCATGTTTTGCAAGTAACTCGAGAAGGGTATTTGAGTTGTGATTATTGGTATCTTTATGTTTAAAGGTGAAATAGACATTGAAATATGTTTTAGAATCCATGAGGACCATATGTGTGTATTATTAAGGTTTTAACAATCACATGAAGTATGGCCAAAGAGTTAAAATTTGATTGTGTTTTTCATTCATATTGATTGTGTGTGTATAGAAGTGTTTGAGCTAATTGGGGATTAGCAGAAGAGTGCTATGATGGATGTTGGAACTTAAAGGGGACCTATATATCATGAGGCATGGGTACATGAGTTGTAAAGTATTCCCATGTTCTTAGTTTTCTCAATGAAGTGATAAGTGGGTGAATATCTCTTGATGAGACCTATAAGAGCTACAAGGGCCTAATTGAAAGGTGTTGTTGCTTAAGGGTGACCCATAGATGTTATGGATGACCTATAAAGATTATTTTGAGCCATTTATTGATTATAAATATAAATTAAATTTTAAGGCATACCAAATAGATAACCAAGATGTTGATAATCATAAAGGCTCTATAAATAGTGAAATCAAATGAGATGGTTTTTAGATGAGTGTAAAAGTTTGTAAGGTAGATTGTGTGTTGAAGCCAAGTAAGAAAGGATAGGTAGTGTGCTTGTTGGATGAAATAATGAATAGAATAGTTTTTTCACTATGTGTATGACTTTTAGGTCATATTTGTGATGTTATAATAGTGATCTTACAGTTTGAGGATATGCAAAGAAGTATAAGTATGCATATGAGGACAGTTTGAGTGAACGAGAGATATCATGGCATGCCTATGTAAGAGGCCTATATGAGATAGAGAGGAAGTTTGTGTAGGGGTTATAAAATCAAATAAATATAATTAGGTGTTGAAGACTGTTAAGCATGGGATATAATGAGAGGGGAGGTGAATCAGTATATCATATATCTTTTAAATATTTTACTTAATCAAATTATTTTTCTTTAACCACTTAATCATACATTCAATATATTCAATAAAATTGAAATAATAACATGCACCACACAAGAGAGATAGAGACACTAGATTTTTACTTGGAAACCCAAAGTGGTAAAAACCATATAGAACTATCTCAAGTATGTAAATGAGCACCAACTCAAGTTTACAAAGTTTGTAAGAACCAACTTGTAGGATCATCAACCCATTTGCTGAGCACCAACACAACAATGATTTGTGGGCACCCACCGACTGGATCACCAATCCTTCTTTTGTAGAAAACAAAACTATCTCTCAATGTTGCTTTCTTAATAAATGATAAAAAACTAATATATCTCTTTTTTTCTCTCCTCTTCTATTCTAAATTATATCAAACAATTAAAAACCATCCACCTGCATATTACAAATGGCTTCCCAATCCTTCTTGTATAGCTTTCCAAATGACCTTAGGCATTCACCCTTTGAGACCTTTCAATTCTCATGGAAAATGGTGTCAAACTTGCATGACCCTTTGAATTATTTAATTTAAAAAGTCACATGGTGACCCTTTAAGGGGAAAATCATCTTTTCCCTCTTTTGACTTTAGTGGTGACTCTTTGAATTCCTCATGGTGATCTTTCATGGGGAAAAAAACCCTTTCTCTCTTTTATCTTTATCTAGCAACTCTTTGAATTACTCATGGGCCCTCTTTTATATTTATACAAACAAGAATATATCTATTAATATTTCAATAATATTAACACACTTTATCCAAGATATGAACATTAAAAACACATTTAGACATAAAATGCTATGGGGCCTTTATCAACAATACTGATAGACCTTTGACATCAATGAAAATATTTTCAACAATCTTCCCCTTTATCATTGATGGTAGCCTCAAACTGAAATTACCACATTCTAAAACCTATACTACACATGCCAACCCGCAACTAAGACCTACACATATTTCTAACTAAAAACATACAATAACTCCCCCTTACTATAGCATCCTATTTTTTGAACCTATTCCTGTACTTCTCCCCTTTTGACATCAATGAAAAAGGGTCTATCCTAAAGCTAACACTTAGCTCCCCCACAATTGATGTTGATCTTTAATGGCAAGAAGTAAATTAAATTACTCCCAACTTATCTCACAGATACTTGAATGTTTCCTTTGGTAGTGCCTTTGTGAAGATATCTATAATATATTTTATAGTGCTTTTATATTTGAACTTAACCTACTAATCTACAACCTTCTACCTCAAGAAGTGATATCTGATAAGAATATGTTTTGTCCTTGAATACATCACTGGATTCTTAGAAATATTAATATCACTTTTGTTGTCATAGTTGTTTCTATTCAAATTTTGTTTTCAATTTCAAAGGAGAGAATTAAGAAACTTAAAAAAGAATGGTCAAGGCTTGATGTGTACCTAGATATAGTCTACGCACCATAATTCAGACCCTGTGAGTACTCCTCTTTGGCTGTGGAGGAATGACACCTGCAAAGAAAAGAAGCTTGGACAAAAGAAGGCGTTAAATGGACAGATGGTGGGTTGTCAAGCGAAAGCTTGATCCCAGAAGTATGAAAACTTCCTTAAGGGATATAAACCCACTAATCAATGGAAAGAAATGTCTGATAAATAACTAAATAATCAAGAACTGAAAGTGATAAAAGATGAAAATGCAAAGGAGAAGCAAAGACTTACTTGAAAGAAGCTGTTGAACTGATCACAGTCACCGGCGTCGGTAATCCTACCAGCGTCGGTTGGTCAAGGTACTGACGTCGGTTAATCTGCCGATGTCAGTTGGGGTAATGACCAGCGTCGGTCAGGGCAATTAGCTTAGACCGGGTCTGGGCAGGTCTGTGGTCTGTGGACAGAGTCTGGTCAGGGTTTTGGTCTGTGGACAAGGCCAAGGAAGGGTCTAGGTTTGTTAACAGTCTTGAGACAAAGTTTTGGGCTTGGTTGAATGGTTTGGGGTCTGGGTATGAGAGTCTGGTTGAATGGGCAGAGTGTATGGTCCGATAGAGGATGGAGGAAATAGGGAGGTGGATAAGTCAAGATTTGGGTCTGTCTTAGTTAACAGTCTGGTCTAGGGAGATATTGTTTGAAAGCAAATAACTAAAAAGAGAATAAAAACACAGACAATATACTTACCTGTGCCTTGTAGAAGGTGTGCTACTAATGATTCCCGTACCTACTATTGATGTAGCCTGTGTGGAGAACCTGTTGCTGATGGAGAACCTGAAGCTATTACTGCACTTGAGGGAGAGAGTGAGAGGCTTGATTGAGAGATTTTGCAGATTGATAGATGGTCAAAGACTGAAGGATTCGTTAGTTGCTTCTGCAGATTAGCTAATTTTTGATTCAGATCCCCAAAGAGTCTAAAAAATTAGTTAAGTATAACCAACGTCGGTGATTCTACCGGCATCGGCTGACACTTGACCGACGTCGACGGGGTTAAAATGGGCAAAATGAGCCACTAAGCCCATTTTTCATTCGCCAAGTGCACTATCTATTGGAGAATGTCGACGGCTGGGCTAAATACGCACGAGAGTTTGTTAGGCAGTTAGAGAGAAGTAGGAATAGGTCTTGGGTGAGTCATAGGATGGGAATTAGTCTAAGGTGAGGTGTCCTAGGTGAGGTGTCATGGGTGATGTGTCCAAGGAGGGGGGGTTAATTCAAAATAAGTTAATTATTTTAAATTAGTAATTTTTAAGAATGGGTTAGGAATAAACCAAGGGGGAAGGTGACCAAGGGTTAGACACTATTTAGGTGTCTACATTTGCCCCTTTTTGTCTTGTTGGTTGCTCTAAACGAACTACAAGACAAAAATAGGAGTCGATTGCCCCAGGAATGGGATAAAGTTGATTTCGTAGACAAAAATAGGTGAGGGTTGGTTGCCTCAATTATGGATAAGGTATCCCCCTTCAAAGCAAGAGTCGAGAGAAGGGAACTTGGAATCAGGTGCTGATTTGACAGAGAGTGGATGAAAAGGGTGAAGATAGAGGGAGAACGCTACAAAAGTTGTGATTGCATGTACACTACGTCACGAGGATGGTCAGGTCAAATTATCGCAGGTCAAGGGTCAAGGAGTGCCAAAACTAAAATAACCGGTCCCTAGCATTTAGTCATCTACTGATTGGGTTATTCAATCAAAGGTGAAGCTCCAATGGTCATCGTGTTCCAGGTATCCCAGGCTTAGGAAGTGCTCCCGAAAACACTAAAAAGTCACAAGTAGTGCGGATCAACTGGCTTGTGATCCTATACTTGTGAAGGTCAAAAAGTGTGCGCACAATTTTGCTAACCAATTATGAGGTAGCATACATGCAAAAACAACCAAGGCAAAATTACTTTGGAAGTAGTCGCAGTTTTAGGAGATGGGCATGATCTCCAATGTCTGGTGGTCGATGGATGGATGCAAAAGTGATCTAAATGTGCCCCAAGGGGTCAAAATGACATGGTCTAGAGGACTGACTGATTGGGGGCATGATTTTGGTCATTTTGAAGAGGGATGAAGTGTTTAAGGCCACTGACATCAGTTATAGAACCGATGTCGGTGTCCAAAAGAGACCGATGTCGATGGAAATTGCCCGATGTCGATAGATTAGGGCACACTGATGCCGACGTCGACGGCCTACCAAATCTGACAAAACCAGATTGGTAGCCCACCAAAAGTCATTTGCTATTTGTCTAAGTGAAAAAGTGAGCTCTGGAGTGTAGTGTTTGAAAGTGACTCAAGTTGACCGAGGAGAGGTGCGAGGTGTTAGATAGGCATTGGTGAAGAGAAGGATCGAGTTGGTGATTGATTAGAGGCTGTAGAGGCATTTGTGGGCCCAAGGAAGTGTGAGAGTAAAGAAACACAATGGAGATGGCAGAGGGGAGTAGAGGACCCATGGGAGGTCCACCACCAGTGGCACCCATCATGCCACCATGCCGGCAACGCTGGGACGAGGTAGGAGGGTCTCTAAGCCCTAGTTGGTTCATTTTGGTTTTCAATTTAGTTTTTGAATTTTTTGTTGTTTTAGGTTGAAATCGAGGGGGAGGGTAGGTAGGAGGGTGGGAAGGGTAGGTAGGAAAGACTAGGAGTCTTTGTAGAGGGTTTGGGGGGTGTTGGGGTGAAAAATGGGGAAGCCCTAAAAATTAGGGCTCGCCCCATTTGGCCCTAGGGTCGAACCAGTCACCGACATTGGTGATCCCACCAGCATCGACCGACCAGAGACTGGCATCAGTCACTAACCTACCAACGTTGGTCACTA